>JAODAL010004833.1:0-151098 GCA_025379985.1 Phyllomedusa bahiana | reverse complement strand
TTATTTCACTTTTAGCTATCTATATATGTTCTTCCCCCCACCCCCATCACAGGAAAGTGTAGCACCTTTTTTAAGTGGAATAGGGTTTCTTTTTTACCCTAAACGCCTACATATCATGTTATTCCCCCCTATCATGACAGGTGAAATGCTAGACACCTGTTTACATGAAATGATTTTAATTTCACTCAAACTGCCTATATACCCCTTTTTCATTCCCCCCCTTTCATGCTAGGTAAAGTGCTAGGACTTGTTTTATGGAATAGGGGCAGTCATCTAAATGCCTATAATCATGTTTCATTCCCCCCCTTTTATGCACGGGAAAAGTGCTAAACCCCTGTTTAAGTAAAATTGAGCCCATTTCATGAATACGGCCTAAAACCTGTTTATTCCCCACCTTCACCCAAGGAAAAGTTGGGGCCCCGTTTGGTATAAAGTGTTTTTAATTCCGCTTTACAATCCCAGAAAAGACCATTATTAAAAATTAAGGGCCCATAAAATAAACAAAAAAAAAATTTTCAATTTCCACCAAAACTTGCACCCCAATACCCAATAACAATATTTTCACCCAGCTCAGGCACCGCTGAGGGGAAACATGAACACGGTTTTTCAGCAGGGGTTCCCCTTGGGGGAGGAGGGACTAGGGGGGCTTTCAGAGTAGTTATACCTGTGAAGGGCTCAAATTTCCTGTGATACGAAAATTATATACAATGGATTTATGGGTTAAAAAAGTGTGATAGAAAGGGTGTAGATTTCAATACAGGGCAGCCATATATGTTCAGTCTTACATGACTTATGCTACTTGCACCCCAGTAAAAGTTGTAAAGATGCTTGTCAAATGTCCCCCAAAAACCTTGATTTTTTCCAGGTGCAATATACTCCACCAGTTCCACCGGAAAAAAATACTGTTGAATTATTACCTTTCATTTTCTAATTTTTACCTTTTTGCAATGCCACTGAAAAACTATACAAAATTTATCTGTAATCTGTAGGAATTGTTTTTCAGAGAAATGGAAATGAAAAGATGTTTTTACTTACCCCTACTCTTGCAGTGTCCCGCAAATCCAGGATGCACGAACCAGCCGTCAACTCCGTCCGGCAATCACCATATAGTTTTTTAAAAAAAAGTCCACTCCCCCTGTCAAAAATACCATGGGGGGCCCTTTCCTTTAAAATTGTATCTTTATTTCACATTTTAAAAAAAAGGGGGGCTTGATCCATTCCATATAGTCCATAAGTAGATAAAGGGGAATAGAACACAATTTAAAAAAGATTCACAATTTTATGGTCTTCAGCACGAGAGACCGACGCATTTCGGTAACAGCATACTTTACTCTTGGTCCAACTTGTATGAATTTCGCAGCTTTAAAAAAAGGGTCATGGGAGCAACTTAATGAGTTTATCCCCACTAATTTAAACCCCATGTTAATAAAGTGATAATTTTTTTGTAGACAAACCATTAAAAAAAATACATTTAACCAAAGTGCTTGTAAGACTGAACTAGTCTAAATTTTGTATATAGCGATCATAATTACTTGTTGTACATAATATAGGGCTAGGCTACATCATTTATTATTTAATAAAAATATAAAAAATCATGTTTAATATTAATACCATATGGATATCGTGTGGCCAGCTCGAATATCCATTTTGCTTCCCTACTCAATAATAAACTTTGCAGATCCCCTCCTCTTTCAGATAGGACCACCCGTTCTATACCCATGCAGCGAAAAGAAGTGGTATCGGTAGCATGTATTTCAATAAAAATGCTTTCTCTGCCATATAGTGTTGCGTGCGTCTGATAGGTGTCGTCTCATCCTTATTTTTTTTTTTTTTCATTCAAAAGAAGGATTTATTTGGGAAATAACAACCAGATGGTAAACATACATTCACAGCAAGACAATGGTGCCAAAAAAAAACAAAATCAGTTCAGGTTACAGGCACATGAGAGTCTTCCAGGTAAAAGGAAACCATGGTCTCGCTAACAACAGCATATTAACTTTGCTAGCAACTACTTATTTTTAAACCGATCAAGAACAAGTATACAATATTGAGGCAGCATGTAAGGGAGCTCGAGCATGTAGCTATGCGCTAGCGACAGGGGAGTCAGCATGACAAGTATTTTCTTATCGGGCTCAGCCAATATAAGTGAGCCTAAAGCGTAAACTCCAAGTCTCCTCCCGACAACCAACGAGGTCGTGAGAGGCGAAAAGAGGCATCGCAGAGGAATACTCCAAGTCATTGCTTCCTTGGTCCCCGCCACCACCAAAGCAGGAGCGCCGGTACGCTAAATTTCGCACCCGACCCTCCTGTCCCTTTCCAGGACGCCTCAAGAGAGAGCTGCAGTGGAAGAAACCATCGAATGGAGAGGGCAGTAACCAAAACAAGGGAAACGCAGACGGGGAAGGAGGGGGGAGGGTGGCAGCCAGCCGGAGTCAAAAACCCACCATCACTCACCAGGATACTAGGCCGGTCCACTAAACGAGAAGAATTAAGTGCAGGCGAACAGAGTCTGGCATAATGTCGATTCGCAAAATTAAGCCAATCGCCCCAGACCTTAAAGAATTTGATTCCCCCACCCATTGAATCACTCCTTATTTCCTCTGATCTACAGATCTTATGAACCTCATCGAACCAGGCAGTGATGGATGGTGGCGCCGTCGAGCGCCAGAGCCTAGGTATTACTGCTTTGCAGCATTTAACAAGAAGTTTATCAGTTGACTCTTCAGAGAGCTGGAGGGATCTCGGATTAGCATGAATAACAGGACTATCGGGTCATTGTCCAACTTTTCGCCCGAGATTATAGCAATTGTGTGGATTACCTTAACCCAGAAGGGTTGCAGAGAAGGACAACTCCACCATATGTGCATCAGAGTACCTTCCGCACCGTGGCACCTCCAGCATGTATTAGGGACTGCAGGGTAAAAGGCATGTAACAGCGAGGGAACCCTATACCAGCGCGAGATTATCTAAAGTTTAATTCTTGGATGCGTGCAGAGACAGAGGTTCTCCGTGCCAGCGCAAATGTTCGGTGCCATTCGTCATCCGAGAGTTCCCTCGCAAGCTCCCTCTCCCACGCCATTTGGAAATGAAGTTTAGAGGTAGACATAGTCTGGGTCAGCAAGCTATAGATCCTAGATAGCAAGTGTTTAGAGAACGGGAGTCGAAGACACCAACTCTCAAATGTCGAGGGGGCTCTGTTGAAAGAAAGAGGGGTGTTGAAGGACGTGCACCAGCTGCGCAGTTGATAATAATGTAATCTCGAGAACCTGGAGCACTGACATTCAGCCCTCAGGGTCGAGTATGATTTAACCACGTCATCCTGATACACCTCCCCAACAACTCCAAAGCCTCTGTCCCTCCCCATACCAAGGTCCATTGAGCGCAATGTCTCCGGCACCCCAGGGTTCTCATCCTTATTTTTAATGCATTGGATGTACAACCTACATACTGCTCTTTACAAGAGCTGCATGATATTAGGTACATCACGTTCCTTGTGTTGCAATTTATATATTGATACACTTTATAAGTTTTATTCGTTACAAAGGAAGTAAAATGATCTCGTACTTCTATGTATTTACAAGTCAAACAAACCGAGTGACCACATCTAAATGATCCCTTGTAGGTAAGCCAGGTCTCTTTCTTATCTTGCTCACTAAGAAATAAACTCGGTGAAACCATAATTCCAATATTAGGACGATGTAATGCCAGTAAATTTATCCCTACTTTTCTTTTCTTTTTGCTCATTATCTTTTATAAGTCTGTCTCTTGGTATTTTTTCAATTTTCTCTTTACTTCTTTGTAATACCCTATCCGAGTATCCTCTCTGTTTCAATCTATTAAGGATTATATCTTGTTGTTGTTTAAACTCATTTAAGTTACTGGAATTCCTTTTTATCCTAATTAATTCCCCGGTGGGTATGTTCCGAACCACATGAGATGGATGGCATGACCTGGCCCCAAGTATGGAATTTTGAGCAGCTGGTTTCAGATAAGGTTTGATACTGACATTCTTATCAGGCATTCCTGTTAGTGTCACATCTAAAAAATTAATTGATGTGATATGTGCCTTGTGAGTAAACTTCAAATTCCATTCATTGCTATTAATGTACTCTATAAATTCCACTACTTGATTACGTGGACCCTCCCATATCAGGAGGAGGTCGTCTATGTAATGACCATACCACCTGATATGGGAGGTAAATATATTTTGATATGAAAACAAAAAATCCTCCTCCCACATGCCCATAAAAATATTTGCCAGGGAGGGGGGAATTTTGACCGACCTATTGAGCTCACTACGCAGTTAGGTAAAAATGTCTGTTATTTTTTCCAGTAAAGCAATGGTTTGTTATGTATCCCATAAAAAACCTGGTAACTATGAGATCAATGGGTCTGAAGCGAGGTACTATCTAACACCAATAATCTCACTTCTTTCGAACTAAAAAACTACCAATGCCAGATACAATTGGCCTTATAGGAGGAGGGAACATATTTTTATGTACTTTTGGGAGGGAATGTATGATTGGAATTGTAGGATGTTCTACGTATAATCGTTTGGAAAAAAATACGATGTTGTAAAATCCCCCATACTTATTAACCTCATACAAAAGTTTTTTAAGAGATGTTTGAAACGGGGGCGTGGGGCTAGTTTGATCTAAATGACGACTTTTATCCTTGTTATTAACAGGTCCAATTCAATTTTTTATACGACTGAAATCTTAGATGAACCTAGGGACCATCCCTTGTCTGCCATTTTCACCGCACCAATTTCATGATTCTTCTTTATGGCCAAGCAGTTGCTGATATTATCTGAAGGGACGGATGATGGCTTTTTTCTGAAAAACTATAATTGAAAATGAGGTTCACATTTAATAGGAGAGTTTTTAGGAGTATTATGAATCAAACAAGCCTTAATCGTACTGTCCTCCTCTGTGTCTGGAACGCATATAAAGTTGACAAGGACAGCTAAAACTCTTTCCCAGCAACTCATTGACTTGGAGACGATATCCGGTTTCAACTTTTATTGCCCAATAGGGATAGTTGTTCAAACATGTGGTACATAACAAAAAAAAACATAGTTCCTTACTATGACCTGTTCAGGATACTAACAAGATAATATGTAAAAGCGCCTTGCCAAACATACATAGACATGTGAATGAAATACATTACCATAAGTGAGGGGCGCAGACACAACAAGATAATGGGGATGCCTGTCTGCGACGGGCAATGGGCATAAACTATAACAGGCTAAACAAAAGCTATTATACATAAGAATAACAATGCTGTACACTCTACAAGACCCCCAAGATAGGGTAGTCTAATCTTACCCGCGCGATTGCATGCATGCTGTAAGAGCTATGATGGGAAGAACACAGTGGACATGTCTGTCATCTACGTGTGCTTATGAGAGAAAATGGTGCTGGTGAAGGGGACTATGACATCAGAAAATCACATGGGTATGGCAATGGCAGGCCTTATACGGTTCATATATTGCATTAATGTTATACTTGCCCAATGTGTCACAACATCCACTAGATGGAGCTATCGTAACAAACAAACTACAAAGGTGTAACGAATAAGATGAAACATAAGATGTATATTTATATATATATATATGAAATATATATATATATATAAATATATATTTATATATATTTATATATATATATTAGCCTGGAGGTATGTGGAGGACCCGTTGACCACTTAAGCATAGGGTAAAGAGAGGATAATATTAAATTTCATATATGGAAACTAGGAAAACAGAATAGTAATGAGCTAGATACAGGAAACCCTGGACAGGAGGTTTGCACTGGTCTTATTTTCTATCATTTATAGGCCAAGAGGAAGTCAAACATCATTTAAGAGTACCCAACATAAGATGTTATGTCCTGTAGCATAGTTCATTTTGAGGTTACTCAGTTGTGTTCAGGAAATATAAAAATTTAGAAATTGGTGTGTAAAACTTATTTGGCTCCAATCTTCATCTTAATATGGATCCTGATCTACGTGAATATACATTCCAACCAGATGGTGATAAAGAGATATATTAAAAAGAACCTGAATCCTTGATATGATGATGGTCCATTTATTGCTAACTACAGAAACAGCAGTGAAACTGTAACTGGACTCATGCCTGCCACTGTAAATTGATAACAGCCCCTAAGGAATTCAAAAGATGGCAAAGAATCTCTCTTTTTCAGATGTTTCAAGACTATTGACTAGTGTTGAGCGATTACATTGGCTATCGACATCGGGCGATAGTCGAAGTGGCCAACATCGATAAGGTTTTCGGAATAGTCGATAGTCGATCATTCATATGACCTTAAAGTCTATGGGAGAGCAACAACACTTCATTATCTACACCACAAAACTGGGCTGGGGAGAAGCTGGAATTAACATCCAGAAACAGTCAACATGGATACCTGCCTACATCTTAGGCCAATACACTTGGCGCTTATCAAAAGCCAACAAGTAAATTAAACACACAACATTCATATCCTGTCTTGTACCCCAGCATGACCTTAAACCTGCATCCACCCAACAATTAAAATAAGCTTTGCCAGAAGGCGTATGATTTGAACCATCCATCTTAACTTGAACTGGACATTGGAATATACCTGTTCCTGGAACGCAGCATGACACATCTACAACCTGTCTGACCCACAGTTTAAAAAGATGCCGCGAAAAGTAGGAGTCTTCACCCAACCATTTTGTTGAACTGCGACATTTGGGAACTATACCTTCCTGGGCCACAGCATGAGCCCCAAACCTGTCATGACCCCAGATTAAAAAGTGCCGGAAAAAAGGAGTCTTTCAAAACCATTATTTAGTTTCACTGCTGGACATGACTATACACTGTACTGCGGCCACAGCATGAGCCCCAAACCTGCCATGACCCCTCCACATTAAAAAAAGTGCCGGACGAATAAAAGGAGTATTTCAACCCACCATTTTAGTTGAACTTACATTGTATATTACCGTCTCCTGCGGCCACAGCATGAGCCCCAAACCTGCATGAACCCAGATAAAAAAGTGCCGGAAAAAGGGAGTCTCCTTTCAACCACATTTTAGTGAACTGGACATTGAATTACTGTCTGACGGCCAACAGCATGTGCCCCCTAACCTTGCCATGAACACAGATTAAAAAAAGTGCCGGAAAAAAGGAGTACTTTCAACCTCAACTCATTTTAGTTATCACTGGAAACTTGTCTATACCTGTTCCTGGGCCCACAGCATGAGCCCCCAAACCTGATGACCCCCACATTTAAAAAGTGCCGGAAGGGAAAAATGAGTTTTCCAAACACCATTTTATGTTTCACTGAGACATCTGACTATGACTTGTTCCTGGCGCCACAGCATGAGACCCCAAACCTGCATGACACACACATTTAAAAAGTGCCGGAATAAAAGGGAGGTCTTCTCAACCAACCATTCAGTTTCACTGGACTTTTGACTATACCTGTCCTGGGGCACAGCTTGAGACCCAAAACTCCTACATGACACCCACATTTAAAAAGTGCCGGAGAAAAAGGGTATTGTATCAAACCACCATTTTATGATTGAAACTGGTCATTGACTATACCTGTGTGGCCACAGCATGAGCACCCAAACTGCCTAACCAACAGATTAAAAAGCTGCTGGAAAAAGGGAGTTTACAACACCATTTAGTTGAAGGAACATTGACCATACCTGTCCTGTGCCACAGCACATGACACAGGGCCCGGCAGTTACAAGTGGGTGCGCACCGTTGTGAGAGCCCAGGCTGGCGTTCCGACATCTATTTAAAAAACAGCAAGTTGATTGCCTGACTGAAGCACACGCAACGAAATCTGTAGTATGCGCATGAAGCAGGGGGGAAGTGACGGAAGCGGAACAGTGTTGAGACAAAACCTCAAGCCTTTCTCCAGTACACAGTCAATACCCTGGGTAGCCGCTTTGCCACCTTCGGCATGAGTGTGGGTCCAATTGTGCTTCACTTGGAAATACTGGTGGTTAACGCTCTGTTACACCCTAGGTGCCCCTTTATCTTTGGCATTCATTTTCTAATTTTTTTTTTACTCTCAACAGTGTGGACGGAAAAATGCGTCTCCTGTACTTTGTTATCTTGTCCGTGCTCCATACTCCATGTCTCTGAATAACCTACATTCTGCCCTCGTTCAAGGTATTTCTGTGCTTCCCTTGTACATATTCACGAGGAATTTTTTTAAAGCTATTTTGCTACATGCAAGTTTTTTAGTACTTTAATTCCTTATGAAAACACATTTGTTAAAATCGGATGCGATTCACACACCATGCTCTTTGTTTCTACTTTTTTTAATTGTATTAAATGGGTGGTCTCAATAAAGGGCGATTTGATAAGCTATGTTAAAGATCTTGCAAAAAAACAAAGTCATTTTGCATATGTGTCCATTACAGTGTCCTACCCTATTAATGTTTCTGTACAGCACCATACACCCACTTGAGCAACTCTTGACCATTGACTGAAGAACAATTGTCTGTTAGAAACACACATTTTTAGAATAGGACCTGCTAGTAGAGCTGACCATGTCACAGACAAAATGCCTCCAAAAATTCAAAGCATGGACCCTTGAGCCACTTTTGGACATTTGTGAAGAACAAATGTCTGTTTGAGGAAAAACAAACATTTGTTAGCAAAAGGTACTGTTCAGTATAGCTGCATGTCCACAAGCAAACAATGCCCCCATATAAATTCTCACAAAAACAACATGACCATGGAGCCATTTTGACCATTTGTTGAAGAACAAATGTCTATTAGAAACAAAATGTTTTAGGAATAGGACCTGTAGTATTGCCCTGCTTTTCAAACGCAGCTATGGACCCAAAGTAAAAATATAAAAAATGACTTCCACTGTTTAAAAAAAATGTGAAGGGAGAAATTGCCACTTAGAAGCCACATTTCTGTACCCAATAGGCCATGATTTTTGTGTATCCTCACAGCAACAGACCCCAAAAAAAATATTAAATATGACTTCTCAGCCATATTGCTTAAAAAAATTGTCGAGGCAAACATGACCCAAAAAACCATTGACATGTAAAAAATTTCTAAAGATGAAGTGAGTAAATGGAATATGGTTTTGTCTGAAGCCTTGAGTGTCTTTTAGTCTCCTCACAGCAAACCAGCACTCCAATTGAACTGATTGGGAATTGAGAATAAGATAGACACAGTAAGCGAAATGATCATTTTAAAAAATAAAGGTTTTTCAAGAGTACCATTTGTGTTGCGAGAGGAATGTGATGTAGGACCACTGCCAACTAATCGGTGACCTCGGCAATTGGGGCCACAACATCATCAATAGAGATCCATGCCCTGATTCTCTTGATGAAAGTCAAACGATCACATTATCTGTGGCGAAAGCCGGAGCGTTTGTCCTGTAATACTACTCCTGGCTGTGCTGAAAAGCGTCAGCCCTCAGATATGACGATGGCTGCCTGGGCAGCGACAACACCTCTATGGCGTGGGAGCCAGCTCGGGGCCATTTCGCTCAATTTGGATACCCAGAAGTCTATTGGGTCCTCCGAAAACATCAATACAAAACACAACGGTTGTTGAGACGCAGATAGTCGCTCGAACTCCATGATCTTAAAGCTGGGTCTCTGGCGTGTTGTTATCTGTGGCATGCATTGCATGCGTTGCGTGAGGTGGTAATTAAACGATTGACCAGAGGTCAACCCATTAGGCTTTCTGCACCTTGGCCTGCTGCTGCCGCATGTGGCCGCTAAGGCTAATTGGCACTATACTGCTGTCACGTCGCTGGCATTTGTTCCTCTGTGACATTTGAATGAACGTTGAACGCAGAAGCCAACAGATGTTCTCCAGTTGATCAATCAGCAAGGTTCCATTTCTCTCCTTTTTGGCCATTTTACTATCTTTTGGGTGGGTGGACAGGAAGTTGTGTCTAGTGCTGCAGTTTTGTTTTGCTAAACGGGGATCATGGAGGGTGGCCACCCAGTAACTGTTGCTTCATTTTGATGGGCACTTAATTGCGGAGATTATGTTCGAGAAATGGAGAATCCAAGATCTCATGTGAGAGAATGGAGCCCTTGAGTTACCAAGCCTCTGGGTTGAGGGGCACTAGCAAAACTCATCTTCCTCATCTGCCTCAAATTCACGCCAACTCTCTTCAACCCAAGGCAGGGACGTCGGCGTTGTCTTGGAATACTCCTCCCTCCTACTCCTACGCCCTTCTCCGGTCCACAGCCTTCAACACAGTCTGCACTTGCCTCAGAATTGATGCACCACTGAGAGCTGAGGAGCCGCCTTTGCACTGAGACTCTGCGACCCTGAACACCACTGCTAATGAAGAGCCGGATAAAATTGTGAAACTGTCGGGCCCTTGTGGAATTTGTCAGAGAGAAAGGCTCCGGTGTCTGGCCATCTGTTGTCCGTCTCCTCTCCGTCGTGGCGGCGACCTGATGTTTCAGGGAGGTGTCAACGATCGTTCCAGAACTAAGATCAACACATTGCCCTCATGCGCTGACAAGGGCTACATCGTCCCACGCACTGACCATTTTGGTGGCTTCTTCAAACTGGCAAGGATGGTTGCACGAGCCTCTTTCACCTGCCCTCACACTCCGGAGGCCCAATCAACACCCGAGGTCGCACGCCTGACTTGTCAGGCCATGTGTCACTTCGTATCTGCGTAATGGCCATTGCGCTGCTCCACAAATCGCTGGTGCATGTGGCAGCTGTGGAATTTAATGCGTGTTGCCACGTCAACAATGCAGACGGTTTGAAGGGGAGGCCCGCAAGCTGTCGCCTGCCCCAACGAACGCCGGCGCAACGATGCAAGTGGGTCGCGAAACGGACGGATGTGAACCGAAACTCAGACTCGAGCCTTCTTCAGCAGCAGTCCCCAGACCCGGGTAGCTCTTTAGAAATTTCTGGACGAACCACAGGTTCATTGACATGTGCAAGGGAAGGGTCGTGCTCCAGCCTACCGATCATATAGGGCGGCCAGCAGATATCGCCAGTTATCGCCACACCACCATTGCTGCCAAAAGGTTTCTTTGTTACCCTGCCAGCGCTCGGCGGTCTCGTTGAGGGAGAGCCGCCCCACAGCTCTGACCTGTGTGGGGTACGGTCTCCAGGCTCAGATTAATTTCAACACGGGCCTGGGGTCTCTGGTGCCACATGTGGCCACCAGGAGGAACCTTGGGGCCGAAAAGGAGCCCTGCCCACCCTCCCTGCCGGTCTTTTTGATGAGCGTGCCGCTGAGCCTGAGAGCCACAGTAACCCCAAGAGACATCCATCACAGTCACCAGTGAGCCATGTTCAAACAGTAGATATGCGGCCTGGCCGTGCCCCTTTACTTTAGTCCATTGTGTCGGTGGTGTAGATGCGACTTTTCCCGGGAAAGATGACAGACAAAGCGCTTGAAATTTTAGATGACACGTGGCGGGCCAGGGCCAGGGACGGCTTTTCTGGCAAAGAATTGCCCTGCTCGGCATCTGGGTATTGGGGGCAGGCGAGGGCCAGACGTGGCGGAACCCATCTGTTTTAACCAAGACTGAAAGGCAACATTTCCAAAGTCAAAAGCCTTGCCGACATTCAGGCTTTTGGCTTTGCGATGGTTTGGGTTAAGTGTTTCTTCTTGCCCCTCCCCTAACTGGATGACAGGAAGGCTGGCTGCCTAGACTGGCCGCTGTACGGAGGTTTGCAGGTCGTCTAAACTGGCGGAAGGAGAAGGGTTACGGATGGGTTCTCTGGTGGTGCTGGTGGTACTAGGGGCAGAACGTTGCGTGGCCCTGAAGCGGAGGCTGATTCCGGAATCATGACTCTGAGAGACATGGGCAGGTGAGGAAACGACTTGGTGAGTGGCGGAGGAGGAGGAGGCAGAGGACAGTGGTGTGCAACTGTGGTTGGAGGCCCGGCGTCGGTCTGGGGGGGGCCCTTTTTTGGCCCAAGTGTTCCTCCATTTTCAACTCATGCATTCGCTGCATGAGACTAGACATGTTGGTGGTGCGCTTAAACACTTAAGGTTCTTGCCCTCTACTATGCGTTTACACGGCAAAGGCGGCATATGACTTCGCTGGGTGAATCAGAGGCTTGCTCAAGGATGGCAAGGCTTGAGAGGTATCTGGTCCTTTTTGGACGGCGATAAGCGAGCGAGCGGGGTTTGCGCTCTGAACGTGGCTTGGCGAGAATCATATCAGCGGACTTCTGCAGACAGCCCCTCTCCCTTTTTGTGGCGGGGCACGTTATTGTCACTACGCCTTCAGTCTTCTTCCTGGTCCTCTGATGAAGCGATCGCAAGCAAATCTGCGCGAAAATGACCAAGGATGGATCCCGACAATGTCGTTCATCATCATTAATCAATCAACACATGTGACTTGGTAAGGTCCTGCGAATTTTGTCATCCAGAGCAGCTGGCGGGCTACAAGCAAGGGTCACTGCAAGGGTGGTGCGACCAGCCACGGGATTTTTGACCCCGATGACCGGCCCTTCCTTTACACCTCCTATGATCGGCATCAGTAACTGGGCGGTCAGAGCAGACTAATCATCCTATTGATTTTTAAACATGCCTTCTGGACCCCCAACCGCATTTTGTCATCAAAGAGGTCTTCAGGACAATGGATTATCCACAGTTGGTCCGCTCACACGAGTTGACATTTTGGGCTGACTTCATGTTGGACGCGCTGCTGATGATGCTGATGACGACAATTTGTGGCCGTGACTGCCGAGGACGAGCGAGGGGTAAGATTCTGCCCCTAGATGCAGGTTGCATAACCACTGATGGGACAGATTGGCGACGCATGTTGTTAAATAGATTCACAGGGCCCGACCCAGCGATGACAGGCATGAAGGTCCTGCAAAAACTGACGATCGCTGGCTTGCGTTGTTTGTCGCCTCAGCCCACTGAGAAGGAGCACCTCTCTCGTACACCTTACCTCCATGTGCTACCACCCTCTTTGCTCCGCCTTACACCTGCATTTGCCTCACATGTTCGAGAAAATTTAAAAATTTGAGAAGGTCATGGAATAGTTTTGGAAAGTATCTTATTAAAAGATGGCAAATCAAGCTAATTCTCAAATCCCTCTAATCAAAACAAAATTGCTGGATTAAATATTTAACTGCAATGTACGGTGTTCTATCAACAAATCTGGGAATGGGGACAAAAGTGCAAAAAAACACGTATCCTGTTATATTTTCGTATAATACACTGGTATTTTTGGCACTTTCAAATTCACTTGTGGTGACTATAGAATTGCAGTTTTCAAGATTTACTTGGATGCTGCAGTCAATGAACAAAGCCCTGGGTGCGCAAAAAGTCAAAAAACACATATTTTTATGTTTTCAATAATAACGGTATTTTTGCCACCTTTCAATTAACCTGTGCGTGGAACTATGAATTGCTGTTTAAGATTTACGTGGATGCTGCTGTCAATGAACAAGCTGGGTGCGCCAAAAGCAAAAAAACATGTATTGTCTATGTTTTCGTTTACCATAACACGGTATTTTTGCACCTTTCAATTTATCTGTTGGGTGACTATAGATTGATATGTTTTAAGATTTACGTGGGTTGCCATGCTTCTATGAAACAAAGCTGGGGCGCCAAAAGTCAAAAAACACGTATGTTATTTTTTCGTATGAGACACGCTATTTTTGGCAACAAACACCCTGTGCTGAACTACAAGATTGCCTGGATTGTAATTTAACTGCAAGGTGCGGATATATCAACACAGGTGGAATGGGTTTGTAAAATTGAAAATGACACCTATCTGAAATGTATATGAATAATAAAAGTGTGGTTTTTGCCTGACTAACAAAGAGACTGCAGTTAAGAAATGATGTGTATCCAAATATAAGTTCATGCTAGCCCCAATAGCCAGGTAAATATTTCAATAGCAAACTGTTAATAATAAAGTGCAATGTTACACTAAGTCTTGGTGGAACTTTATCCAGTGTTCTTTATAGATAGAAGTTGTCTTGTGTTCGCCCGGCCCCGGGGGCCCCCCCCCCGCTTCCGCTTGACTTTTTTTTTTTTTTTTTAACAAAAAGCCGGTAGATGCTGCCCTTTAAAATTATCTAAGCCTAACTACATAAATCTTCATTCTCTAATATCTAACTAAATTGGAAGGATCACAGCTAATAGTAGAGGTTTTCTCTGTGCAGGAAAAATGACGCTAATTTAGCCTGAGCCTATTTGGCCACAGGCATGAGCGCACGTCTATTCTTTGAGACGTGGAGAGGAACACTAAGGCTGAAACGGAAACCGCCACACCTTTGTTCTATGTAATACGAGGCATGTGCCGCACTTTTTCCAAGCCAATCACAAAAATACACATCCCAGTTATGATGTGCACACCACCTTATCACCATGCTCTATTCTGTAATCTGATTTGCTGGCCGCCAAAAAAAAAACCCAAATGGACGACCAGCGCCTGAATGGCGCGATCTTAATAGATGTTGCAGCAGATTTTAACCTTAATTATCGCATGATCTGAAAATTTCGATCACCATAAAAACCTTGCCGATTTCAACTTTGTCGATAAAAATCGCTCAACACTTCTATTGACTTTTACTTTGTCAAATTATGGACATTTGGGAGATAAAATTGAATCTATTCCAAGAAATAAATCAAGATGATATAACAAGTGGTTCTTTAACATAGGACATTTTCTTGTGAAGCCAATTAAGCTTATTTATACCAGATATGATAAGTTATTATATTTTTGTTGTTTTAAACTGTAGTTTTTTGTAAATGAGAAAGAAGTTCAATGATTTACCCCATCTATAAAGCTAGCTGCTATGAGTAAATGAAAATTGTGGTCAAATCCAAGATGTATTGTTTTCATTTAGGATACACAAAGGAGGAATTGTGATGCAAAGAGCCAGAACGGGAATAAGCATCACATTTAAGTAGCACAGCTACTATGGGGTTAATTGAATTTTCTATATCATGTATAAACCCGACACTACATGTTCATGTATATCCCTTTTTTTGGTTTCAGAAAACAGATGTTGTTTATTTCGGCACAGGACTATTTAGATTATGAAACTCATCAAGAAAAATTATTGTTATTTTGTTGCTTTGTCATAAATGTGGTCCAAAAGTTATTTTTTAATTATTTTTTTTTTGGGCGCCTAGATGGGGATTTTGAATTAAGTATTCCAGGAATAAGATATTGGAACATAATTGTCCTTGGCTCAATTCATATTTGGCCTTTCATTATAGGAAAATAATAGATGATTATGTGATTTCCGGGGAGAGAATTTAGAAAACATTTCCTAGAAATTATATATTGTGATACAGTTCTAAGCCAAAGAGTTAAGAGATCATTTTCAGACATTGTGACGTATTTTTGGTTATAAATATGATGCATTCTTGTTAATAAACTTCAGTTTATGATACACTTACGATGAGTGTGTGTCATTGCTCTGGGTCCTCCACTCGTCATTCCGGGGTTATGTATGATATATCAGAACATAACTAATCTGCATCCCTTTGCCATAGGTACTTCCAGCAGTCCTTGGGGACTGCGGTGACATCCCCACCAACTCCTTTCCCCTTTACTCTAACCTCCCTCTCTCCACCCCCAGAAAATACACTTACCTGTCCTGAAGAGTGTCAGGTTTTATGCAGAGCTCTGCTGAGAGGGGGTGGAGCTTAACTCCTTCCCCCTCAGTTTCCAGTAATGCACTAGATCTCCGCCCATCCGACAGCATCCAGTATAGGATGTGGTCAGAAGAACGCATCGGCGGTGGAGTAGGCTGGAATCTAACCACCCCAACCCTGCTGCTGCAAAGGACTCTTCTCTTCCCCATAAGGCGATGGCAGGGGAGTTAAGGGAAAAAAGGAAAGACATAATTGCACCCCCTTACCAACAGGCAGGTCATCTACATCTGCCTACCCTTCATCTTGGCACCTTTTGCCCACACAACACAGGAGCACAAATGTTTCGGGGCTAGATTGCAACTAATAGTGAATAGGACACCATTCCAACTCACAAATCACTGCAACTGTTGACAAAAATGTGAACTTGCTAGATTTTTGTGTGACCATAAATCATTGTTATTAGCTTTGATTTCAGTTGCATTACTTCGGTTTTGGGTTACGCAACCACATGTTGCCATATAGCCCTAGCATAATACAGGACACCCTGAGCTTCTCGAAGTCATCTCACTCCAGCAGACTTAGCTCGTCTGTGTGCCTTGCTTTTTTGCTTCAGAATTTTGTACATCACTTCCCAAATTACCCACTGGTCAGCAAACTTCATGGTTCAAGTTGTGCTCTCAATCCTGGCACTACTCTACACTGGAAGCAATCCAGGACCCACAGACACATCATCAATCTATGCAGTTTTTGGGTTATAATATAGCTAGTGGTTTCCACTGACACGAATAAACTATTTATGCAAGAAAACACAATGCACTTTACTTTATCAAGGTTGTAATACATAGTACAGATGAAAAAAGAAATGGGTACTGGGCTCTGTAAACGGGAAAATAATCAAATGATTTTCAGTGAATATTGTGTAACTATAATAAGGCTTTTATTTAGATATTTTACATAAAAATGACATGCATTTAAAATAAATGAATTATCTAGTTATTCTGGTTTGGTGAGCAGAAGAGGCAGAATAATGTGGCATTTAAAGCTGTAGAGAACAATACAGGTTTAAATTATTATTATATATTAATACAGGTATTAATTATAATGAATGACAGCTGTATAATCACATTCTACCTGACATTTAATGTTGAAAACTTGAAATTTATGTAGGAATTAATTCTCTTTCTTAGAAGCCACCAATACTATATGGTCATCTACTGTTTCTTTAACTGTACTCTATAGGTCATTTGGTACCTCTGTGGCACTGGGTTGCTAAAATCTAGTAAAAGGTTTTGTAGGTCTGTTTGTAGAAAACCAAATAATGAGGAGAAGCAGTGATTGACATGTATTGTTCTGCTGACATGTTTAGGGGAAATTGCACAGGATAAAAAGACACATCTAAAACTTTGCACACCATTTGTTGCCACCCTACAAAAAACAGCAATAAAAGTAGACCAAAGATCTAAATTAACTTTCTCATAAATTTATCAAGACCAAAGTTTAAAAAGGGCCAAATTAAGAGCAGAAATATATGACTACTCATAGCAGACATAAAAATGCTAACAGTCACAATTCAAAATGTAATAGATTTATTAACAGGCATGCACCTTCAATAATTTGGGTGTGGTTCTGGACAATTACCCTGTCCCGTTCTTCAGTTTAATTCATATAAAATTTTTCATTATTAATAAACGTGGACCTTTATAATCAGTGTTTTAAGGGTTGTTTCTGGGCTGTAAATTCTCTTACAAACTCTGTCACCACACCAGATAGTTGTTTTTGTAAACACTTGTATTCCGCAATTGATACCGAAGATAAGTAAAAGAAGAAAGTGAAAGTTAACTGAAAGGTCTCCCCAAAGTTAAATGGTTGGTAAAATGGCTTTTTGTAACATTAACATACTGCGTATCGCCATGCAAGTGTATGTATGGGATACATGTTTTTCTCCAGTGCTCATTTCTTTTATATAATGTGCATCTTAGCAATACTCTGCATTTCAGTATGCAGACATATTCACATACATGCCAGGGTTTGTTACACGTTAAATCCATTATTACAAAAATAGTGTCACAGTAGAAGCCAATGGCGTTCAACTAATACTGTGTTGGAAGGTGATTTTCTAAAGTGATAGCATATTGCTAGGATGATTGATGGTAGTCTGATCTTTTGAACCACCACTGATTCTGAGAATGAAGGCTATAAAGCCCTGTTTCTTTTTATTGTGGCCCCTTCACTATTATTCTCAGCACAGATGTGCTCCTGGACACCTACTGTGCATGTAAATGCTATGTGGCCTCATTCAAGTGAATGAGCTGGCTGCAGTTCCCTGTACAGCTGGATGGCCAAGAGAACCAAGGTGCAGGTAAAACTAAGAAAGGGGCGCAGCTCTAAATTAGCGCTACGTCTCCTTCAGGACTGATAGGCATCCCAGAGGTTTAAACTCCACTGATCATAAAATGGCGGCATATCAAAGTGTTATGCCATCACTATTTAAAATATAAAAAACCCTTTGAAATCCCAGGTGTGCAAAGGATAACATATTGTACTGAATAAAAACCACATGATGAAAGTTTATTGAGAAAATATGGCAAGAGTCTAAGGCACTTCAAACTCTTAAAAACATACATATCTAAAAGAGGAAAGACAACCCATTATATAAATATAAAGATGAGAGATCAGCTTATTTTTCTTATCAAGAGACATACATACTGCATGACCAACACTTTTGTTTTTTATAACATTGTACAAATATTAATACATATTACTAAACAGATTTAAAAAATACATACATAAATATATAGCGTACATGTCCCCAGGCCATGCACTGTATTCTTCTTTTACAGATTATAAAATATGCAGCAAATACTGAATTTCTTAACATTTTAGATAACATTTTTTTAATATACAAGATACATAATACATAAAGTCAGGAGGATGCCTCTTCTTAGTCCATTCAGATCTACTGAGGGCTCTTCTATACTTGACAGCTTAAAGCCAGCTAAAGGGCTGCGGGGCATTCCATCACTGTTCCGAACGGAGAGCAGAGAATAGGGCGAAGATGCATTTTATACAAATATTACACCCAGAACAATGCAGAAGGCACTATGGCACTCTGTAACACAGAAACCATGTTTATTGCTAGACATGTGATGCGTATTTATTAGATTTGCTGCGAGTATGATTCCTTGAAACAGTTGTGTGCTGCAGCTTTCCTACCTCCACCCCCATTTTAAAAAATGTAGTCATTGTGACAGGAAGCTTGTGCTCCTCATGTAGCCTTGATCCAGTTAGAAGACTCCAGGGATTCCATAGAAACAGTATGCATCTATTGCTTTAGTCTGCTGGTGTAATCAGGCACATAGACTAGTACATTCAGTATCTGTCGTTAGACACAGCAATGGTTAGCAGCATCTCCAAGGTAAAAATGATGACAGTCTCCAAGTTAGCTGTCAAATGGACTTCTCTGTGTTGGACTTGGTGGAAGCTTCTTGCTCAGCCTGGGTGTCCCCTAGAGAAAAAAAAAAAAAAAAGAGAGGGAAAAGAGAGGAATCAAAACTTTTTTTTAAAAATTCTCAATGTATACTCAAAGTATCTTTAGGGTAGGAGCACACAACAGATTTTAACAAGCTATTTGAGGCGCATTCTGCATCATATTCTTTATTAATATTATTGTACAATCTGACAGCCATTCATTTGAATGGTCAGTCTGTGAACTACAGTGCAGATTTTACACAAAACAGATTTCAAATTCGTGTTGTGGAAAATTAAAAAAAAAGGACCTTGTCATTGCGAGATTGCCATAGAATACCGCCTCTGTTAAATAAAAATCCTCAGCAAAAATCTGAGGTATCGTGTCATATCTCTGCTGATTACACATCAAAATTTTCTGACTGGGAAAGTCCGACGTGTGGACATATCTTTATTTTGCTTTTTGTGCCTTCATTTTAAGTATTTAAGAAGATCAGAAGTGAAAATAACTGATAGCATAATTATCTACAGGATAAGCTGCCGTGTGTGTACATGAGGAGTATCACTATTTCTATCAGCATTATATCCTTTGTTTATCTATGGGGTAAAGATAACTCCCAAAGGGTGACACTAGAGCTCTTTTTCTGTGGAGCTTATTTGAATACTATAATTTGCACATGGCATTATTAATAAGTTTTCCCCTCTACAGGCTCCATATCTATTTTTAGTTGCCGCTAGCTAATTGATGGAGTCTAGGACTTATTATGTCTTCCATACACTTCAGATGCAAAAGAGAAGATCCTACTCCATTTTATCTCTATAGCAAACCCTCCAAAGCAGCATGACAATAAACAACAGCACTGAGCAGAATATGCTGGAATCTATAACTGGGTTGAGATAGAACACGTCAGTCATGGAGTCTCTTTCTGCCTCTGTCCCCATCCACAGATTACTATTGACAGCATTTTCACCAAACAAACAAAAAATACCCAAATGTATATAAAAAAAGTTTTATTGAAATGTGCATATAAAAACAAAATATAAAACAGTGTTAGTATACTGAGAGCACTAAATATAAAACATACAGCTAAATACATAGTACTAGTGTGTGAACTTAGGGGCCGTTTACACGGCACAGAGCAAATACTATTTGCTCTGTTTTGGGGCATTGTACACGGCCGCAGAGGGGCGGCTTTTCTCAGCAGTCTGCGGAGAAAAGTCCTCACCCTTCGCATTGACAGGTTCAAGAATGAACCATGTTCAATGTTTTTCAGCCTGCCGGCGGTCTAAAGAACCATCCGGCAGAAGATCCCCACTGCACGGATTTTCCACAGAGGTCCGTGATAAAGTTTGACAGCCGGTTTACAGACGGCTTTCAAAATCGAGAACCGTCTGAAAAACCTGCCGTGGAGACATGTCCTTAAGCCAAAAAATACACCCCCCAGGTATACTAATAATGAGATGAAATGTAACAAACATGAATACATACAAAAAAAAATCCAAAGAGATAATGATGGAATCCAGACCAAATAGTGCAAGAAGATGCACACAACAGGAGTTTCACAGACTAGCTTCGTTCAAGCCCCTATGAAATGTGCGTTGGGTGTATCTCCTTGCAAAATTTGGTCTGTAAACCTTCATTACCATTTTTTTTTATGCATTTGTGTCTGTTACATTTCATCCTATTATTAGTATATCTTGGGGGTGTATTTTTAGCTTACGTTTACACACTAGTAATTTGCATTCATCTGTATGTTTTACATTGGGTTACCTTCAATTTTAGTGCTATCTGTATACCAGCACTATTTTATATGTTGTTTCATGTATGTTTTTGTATGCATATTTCAATAAAACTTAGGTTTTTATAAATTTGGTTATTTTCTGTTTGGTGGTAATCTTCATATTCAAAAACAATACAACATCAGCAGCACTCTAAGGCACTAAAAACCGATCAGAGGGGACATGAGAATTTTTTGGAAAAGCATTTCTGCTACTATGAAACATATGAAAAAACTTGAGGTTCTTAGTGTACATTTTTGGAAGAAATAAGGACCTTACTCTAAAATATAACCTTTATTCTATATATATCTATATATATCTATGACATTGTAAAATGGACATCTGCCATATTTATGGGAATATCTATTAAAGAAGATGTGCTATTTGGAATGTGTGGGTATCTAACCACTATATGCCTTTTGTATTGGTGTCATCCTGAGGTCTGTGTGAATTTTGAAACCCCACTTCCTCAATTTAGTCCCAGTGTATCTGCGTTTTTTGACTGAGTTTGGGCAATATTTGAAGTGGGTATTTGCGTTTCCCCAAAGTGCGCTTGCGCTATAATGCCGATTGAGCCGAGAGCTGTATTGTCAGGTAGACGCTGTATGCGCAAATGCGGAAGGAGGGGAGAGCAACTTTGTCGGCTCTGCTCTGTGCGCATGCGCTGTTGAAGGGAATACACGCCGAGATACGGCGAAACAGTTTGTGCGCGGCTCACCTGAGAGGAGGAGCATTTACCATAGTCACTATATAGGTGAGTCTTTTTCTCCTATGTTTGCTGTTGGTATATCTGATTATTGCCTTGACATCAAGCCATTTGCTCGACCGGGAGCTTTCTTCCCCTGATGAACCTCTGGACATCCCAGAGGGGAAACGCGTCGGGACTTTGGATGATGTGCGACTATGCATAGGTTGTGATTAGCTCCATTAAGAATAGCGGGAGAGAGAAGTATCAAGCCCTCTTTGCGTTTGCTGTTATATATAACCTGGTATCTAGGATGTTGGTTTACCTGCGATTGTGCAGACCTCTCTACCGGTTTCAGCATAAGCAGCATTGGATATAAGGACTAAGTCTGCTCTGTCTGCAACCTGGTATTTGTGAATTTGAAAGCAGGAGAGATAAGTATCAAGCCCGCTTTGTTGCTATATTTAACCTGGTATTTAGGATATTGGTTTACTCGCGACTGTGCATAGGTTGCTACCGGTTTCAACATAAGCAGCATCGTCTATAATGATTAAGTCTGCTCTGTTTGTCACCTGGTATCTGTGAATTTGAAAGATAAACAAGGGTGTCATGATATTTAAAGCATACTTGTGTTTTTAACTTTTTCTGTATACTCCTCTAATTAGAGTACATTTAGTGTGTGTTATAGTTTAAGTGTTTTTTCTGTGTACTCTTTGATATTTAGGGCAAGAGTAGGGTGAGTCCTGGACTATACGGGGCCGCCCTTTTTGGGGCGATTACTCCGTCCTATAATTTAGGTGTCAGTTGTAGGGCTCTATACTCTAAAGTCTTAACTGTAACCAATTCATCTTTGTTTAGAGGAGCATACTGTAGGTAATTAGGAATATAGGAGTTTAGTATCATTTAGAATTTTAGCTAATTAGAATAAAGGTTATATTTTAGAGTAAGGTCCTTATTTCTTTCTCTGTGATTTTCTTATAATGTGGACTATTTCCTAACCACCGGGAAATTGGTGGGAATCTGTGACAGTAGTGTACATTTTTGATCAAAACTGTAAAAGCTCACCTACCGCGACAAGGTGACCCCAATATCAGGTGGGAACCTAAACTACATGCTACCTCTCTTGGTGTCTGTTCAGACCTCCACACTTCAGGGTTAGAAGGAGGAGAGGCTTTTGAAAGGCAGGGAGATATTGTGCAGCTCAGTGTGTTCTGTGACCTTGAATTGAAAAAGCATTGTTTTTTACCACTTCTTTGGCCAGCAGACCTCTGATAGGAGGTGAAATTGTCCCTGTTTTTTTCAGTTCTACTGCAATCACTGCGTTTCAGTGTTCCCAAAAACCAGCATAACTTATCCCTATAACTTTTAAATAGTTTTATTGAAGTCCGTGCGTCTGTTTGCCGCAAAGAGCTCAGTTGTACGCACAATGTGTTATACATATTTTATAGTAAATTAAGCCTGTTGTCAGTGGTGGCAAAACCGCCATATGTAATCCATTTAACTTTTTAATACTTCTATTTCACTCAGTGCGTCTCAGTTTGGCGCTAATCGTGCATTTGTACGATAGTTTGTTGAAAACTATCAACTGCAAGTCCTACTGGGCAGTTGTAAATCTCAGGAACTGAAGGAAGAATACTTGATTTTGTGTTATGGTTCTTTCACCAGACCGTATTTCACAGATAGTTGATAGAAACAATTCTGTTTCTAATCCAAGTTGGCTGTTGGAAATTAGAGGGATTTAAGAATAGCTGTGATTTGCCATCTTTCAATAAGAGACTGTCAAAATCTCTTCCATACCTTTTAAATTTTTATCTTTCTGAACATGGAGCAAAATGCAGGTGGTAAGCGAGCAAAGAGGGGTGTAGGACATGAAGGTAGAGGTACGAGAGAAGGTGCTCCTTCCAGTGCTGGCGACAACACGCAAGTCAGCGGATCGTCAGGCCTGTCATCTGTGCCCTGTGAATCTCAGTAACGAACAGCGTCGCCAATCTGTTCTTCAGTGGTTAATGCAACCAGCATGCTGCGGTCCAGGACAGGGATAGTCAATGTCCAGTTCAACTAAAATGGTGGTTCAAAGACTCCTTTTTCCAGCACTTTTTAATCTGTGGGTCAGACAGGTTTAAGGGTCATGCTGCGGTCCAGGACAGGCATAGTCAATGTCCTGTTCAACTAAAATGATGGTTCAAATAATACTGCCTTCTGGCACTTTTTAATTTGTGGGTCATGCAGGTTTAAGGGTCATGCTGTGGTACAGGACAGGGATAGTGAATAGTCTGTGACTTTTTTTCTGGGACTCTTGTTGCCTAATTGTCTTGCCTAAGATGTAGCACGTATCCAATTTACTGTTGTGGATGTTAATTCCAGCTTCTCCTCCCCTGTTTGGGTGTAAGAATGAACCTGTTGTTCCTCTCCCATAGACTTTAATGGTCATCGGCGATTATCTATTATTGGCTATCGGCATGATAATTGCCGATATCAACCATCGATCCGATAACGATGGTTGACATAATCGCTCATCACTACTGATAAGTATTTCATTTCTACTAACCATTTCCATGTAGGCCTATTCTCATTCACCATTCAAAAGGCTTTAATTACAGCCTCATTTCTTTGAGGTGTGAATTTCACTACTGATTAACCATATTCTATATTAAAGGAGTTTTGACATGAAGCAAAATCCCCTGTGGAAGCTGACTCGTAGCTTGCCTCAATGAATGGGGACATGGCTGTGCTTACAGAGCTCTCCACCATTCATCCCTATGGAAGTTCCGAACATAGCCAAGCACACACAAAAAGAATGGGGAGAACAGTGCAGGCTATGGGCTGGCCTCCATGGGTAAAACCCCTTTGAGTCTAGATTCAGATCTGTGTTGATGGTTCAGAGTCTCTGGCACAGATTTGGTCAAAAAGTATGTTTATTTTTTATAACCTATTTTGTATACACTTACACCACATTTGAAGCACATCTGCACCAGGAACAACCAATATCTTCTGCAGAACTCTGTGCTGGAGTTCTGTCTTGAATAAGTTTTATAACCATTTTCATTCTTTTAATTGACAGCTCAGTTGTTGGGATTGTTTTCTTTCAATTAGCCAAGAACAATAGCTTGTTAAAAGGGAAAGGGCTAATAGGAAAGTGCTTACAAAATTTAACTGCAGAATAATTTGCATTTTAGACTTGTAGTAGTATTTGGTTTGAAAATGCAAGCTACAAGGTAATTTTTCAATCAACTTTGATTGATTATAATTTTTTCCCTCTTCCTGATTTGGAAAAGAAAAAAAATTGCCATTAATTTAAAAAAAATTATGATCATGTGTTAAAGGTGTGTTTTAACAAGCTAAAATGTTCAGATTTTACTTTTTGTGTATTTTCTATGAAGTAAAAAAGCTGGATGACCATCCTCAGTGTGGTGATTACATAATTTTTACTAAGGGGTTGTATTGCTCAAATCTCATACATAATCTCATAATTCCGAAAGGGATGTTAATAAAATGATATTATAATATCTATATTTCTTTCTATATATTATTATAGTGGGACTGTACTTACTTGTGATGGGGCTTTAGAAAAATTAACATGAGCATAGAGAAGGACTCCTATGTCCTTATGACCAGCATCTAAAGCAATCGACAAGGCTGTGCTGCCATCCTAAAAACAAAATTACAAGGAAGGTTACATGATGCAAGGTCTCACCACAAAGGACTGTGACAGTCACCCATATTCACCTTATGAGCTGTTGCATGTGTTAGTTGAACTGCATGACTACACTTACTGTATTTTCACAGCTGCTGATCAGCAGCCTGCATACAATTATTAGCTGGCTTAAAACAACTCAACCCTAGCACTGGATATAAATACATTCCACTGAACAGGTCTTTAAGATTCACTACCATACGGTGTTCCGGTCTTCCAAAATCAGTTAAGTACTTAAAGCAACGTTTACTTACAGGAGACTGGGCTATTTGTTTTTTAAAGAAACCCCCTTGTTCTCTATTACATGTAGTGAAAGAACAAGAACGGTAGGATTACACGGTGAAAATACTACAAGCAGACAAAACCATGCCTACATATGTTGTCCAATGACTGAATGGCAATGCCAGAGTTTTACCAGCAAAACTGTGTAGCCATTAGCCTCTGCAACTAGATGTGATTTTGTCCTCATGCAGTAGATTCACTGTAGGAACATGTCCTTGAGCATATGCTGCCTCCCAGGAGCGTTGCTAGGGTCCCAAAACATCCGGGGCTCGGGCCCTTTGTGTTAAGTTTTGCTCAGTAGGGCGGGGTTCACACAGCATTTTTCACGCCCAAAGAACTGCGGCTTCTATCGGGGGGACTGTCACTTCTCTCCTCCAGCGTACAATACCATCAGATTGTACGCTGGAGAAGACGACATGGTAAATCATAGCTCTCATAGAGAGCGTATTAAAGCGCAAATACACCACAAAACGCACCCCGCAATTATGCCATGTGAACGTACCCTTTGTCTGGCTGCAGCAGCTAAAAACGTACGCAACCCTGATAAATAACGGGTATAAAAAACATGATATTCAGGTAACAATTTTATATAGGCTGTAGTTTATTGTGTAAAGGACAGAATAGTGCAGGATTATGTTTAGTGACGCAAATATGAGGTAATATTGATGGATTAAGTGTGTTTATACACATAAAACACATATATAAGTAACAATACACCATGTACACACTATATGCATGCACACACTATACACTTATACCAAACACAATATAATATATATATATAATTATAATTAATATATTACACACACAAACACACAATATACATACATATATACACACACCACACATATATATATAATACACACACACTTATATACATATATATACACACCCCCCACATATATATATCACACAACATATACACACACACATATATATACATACTATATATAACACACACATTAACACACACACACATAAACATATTTTATACACACAACACATATTACACACACACATTATATATTACATATTATATACACACACACACACACATATATATATACATATATATATACACACACACACACATATATATATATACATATATATACACACACACACACATACACATATATATATATACATATATATACACACACACACATATATACATATATATACACACACACATATATACACACACACACACATATATATACACACACACACATATATACATATATACACACACACACACGCATACATATATATACACACACACGCATACATATATACACACACACACGCATACATATATACACACACACGCATACATATATACACACACATGCATACACACAAACATATATACACACATGCACACAATCATATATACACACATGCACACACAAACATATATACACACATGCACACACAAACATATATACACACATGCATACACAAACATATATACACACATGCATACACACATGCATACACAAATACACATATATACACACACATGCATACAATACATATATACATACACACATATGTGTATACACACGCATATATACATTAAGTACAATTCATATTTATGAAGATTATGTGGTGCTCCCCTTATTATACTATTTAGTACTGGTCTCTACAGTGAGGCTACTCACTCACTTGAGACCTCCCTGGGCACCTGTGGATGATGCTGCTGCTGTTGACTCCAAGGCTGAGTAGTTGCATGGTCCAGGACCCGGGAGCCACACAGCATGGGGTGGAGCTCCTCACTCGCCGTGTGCTGCTTCCTGGCAGCCAGGCTCTCGTGCTCAGCGCGGCTGCAACACAGGAAGTCCTGACAGTCAGGAGCTTCAGGGAGTGACAGACGCCCCCTCCTCCCTGCTAAGTGCCCGGCAGCTGGTGCAGTCGCTCTCCCTCTCCCTCCCTGCACTGAGGAACGACCGTGAGCTGTACGTGTGTTTAGAGGATTCACATACAGCTCAAGAGATTGTCGGCGCTGCAGGCACATGGCAGCTGCCTACAACCCGACGGGCTGAGACTCGGGGCACAGGCAGGACTGTTCGGGGCTTGTGCCCAGAGTAAACTAGCCTAGCGACGCCCCTGCTGCCTCCTCCAAACTCTCTTTCCTAGATTCGGGATTCCATTAAAAATATGGCCCTAAAATTATATCTATTTATCTATATAGATAGCTATATATATATATATATATAAACACTCACCGGCCACTTCATTAGGTACACCTATCCAACTGCTCGTTAACACTTAATTTCTAATCAGCCAATCACATGGCGGCAACTCAGTGCATTTAGGCATGTAGACATGGTCAAGACAATCTCCTGCAGTTCAAACCGAGCATCAGTATGGGGAAGAAAGGTGATTTGAGTGCCTTTGAACGTGGCATGGTTGTTGGTGCCAGAAGGGCTGGTCTGAGTATTTCAGAAACTGCTGATCTCCTGGGATTTTCACGCACAACCATCTCTAGGGTTTACAGAGAATGGTCCGAAAAAAGAAAAAAACATCCAGTGAGCGGCAGTCCTGTGGGCGGAAATGCCTTGTTGATGCCAGAGGTCAAAGGAGAATGGGCAGACTGGTTCGAGCTGATAGAAAGGCAACAGTGACTCAAATAGCCACCCGTTACAACCCAGGTAGGCAGAAGAGCATCTCTGAACGCACAGTACGGCGAACTTTGAGGCAGATGGGCTACAGCAGCAGAAGACCACACCGGGTGCCACTCCTTTCAGCTAAGAACAGGATACTGAGGCTCCAATTTGCCCAAGCTCATCGAAATTGGACAGTAGAAGATTGGAAAAACGTTGCCTGGTCTGATGAGTCTCGATTTCTGCTGCGACATTCGGATGGTAGGGTCAGAATTTGGCGTCAACAACATGAAAGCATGGATCCATCCTGCCCTGTATCAACGGTTCAGGCTGGTGGTGGTGGTGCCCATGGTGTGGGGAATATTTTCTTGGCACTCTTTGGGCCCCTTGGTACCAATTGAGCATCGTTGCAACACCTTGTTGAATCTATGCCACGAAGAATTGAGGCAGTTCTGAAGGCAAAAGGGGGTCCAACCCGTTACTAGCATGGTGTACCTAATAAAGTGGCCGGTGAGTGTTTATATATATAGATATAGAGATATAGAGAGAGATATATATATATATATAAATATTTTTTTTTAAAGTCTTTGCTTATTAAATTCTATATGTAAATGATGCAACATTAACGGTATTACCAATAATCCACTATACAGGGGACAAATAGTACTGTATGCCATGACCACATATTGCACTGAATTGTGCAACCAAATTGTTACTGAATAAAACAGTATTGTGTATTTACCACTTCTCCACAGGCTCAGTACAGTGATATCTAGTGACTCAAATGGTGATGTCTTTCCTGATGGGAGTCAAACCACTGTATAATATTCTTTCATCAATTACATCTTTGGTTGCTTGTTTTCCAGCACCCTCCTTGCCTTTATAAAGACATCCCGTTCACAGCAATCCAAATGGTAATAGTTCCACAGATGTTAACCTTACCCCTTATGGCCCTATAAAACAGTAACTATCCACCTTTCAACACCTATACAGTTGTAATGTTCCCACTTTGTAACCGAAACAGTTGAATTTTACATATGCGCCACTACACAGAAAAGATAACTCATTATGTGACCCCAATTAATCTTTAACTGACAAATAGGTACTTAGTAATGCCATGTAGAACCTTTTCTTGCTTGTAGTAGAACTGCACATAAAAATCAGCAATTAAATAGTAGTCCCTTAATTTTTCATTATAGTAATATATAGTTGTTCAATGTCCCACTATCTAAAGCTAAATGTATGGCAGTTGATGCTCCCATCAACTAATATTTACCAGCAACAAAAAGGGATCCCAGAGAAGACATGAAGTGTTGAGTCCAGCTAACTTACATTGTCCTCCAATGCAGCATTACAGCCCGGCTGGGCCAGCAGCAGCTTGACAATCTCCACATGTCCATGTTCACTTGCACACATTAGAGCTGTGGAGCCCTCGTCATCTTGTATATTAACATCTGCACCACAAACCAAGAGAGCTTTGACCATGTCTATCCTCCCATGACTCACAGCAAGCATTAAAGCTGTCTGGCCGGCCTGAAACAGAATGCATGCACATCATAAACATGGCACCTGAAATCTGAAGCAGAGAAAACAATATATGGAATGAATAGAGGCATTTTATGTGTAAGACTACTGTCCTTTCTTTATTGGGCAGTCTTTTAGAAGTTATGGATTCTCTTTAAAGAGGAGTATGAGAGGGAATCTTCAGGCAATGCATTCTGTGATAAAAAAAAAAGCTATTTTACATAAGGATAAAATGGTCTCCAGTACCAACTATAGGTGTCTACTTTATAAGTCCATGCAAAAAAAGAAAATCAGCAAGCACATCCGTTGTTGCAACCGACACAGACACTGGTGCAAGCCGTTGTAGCTGCAATACAAATTTCCAAAAAGAAAAAAATACAGCAGTGCCAGCTGGCACTAAAACCCATGCCAACATTAAATTCATGAAACATTTCAATTGCATTACTGTTCGCTTATTTGTCTTTTTTGTATTGTGCATCTTTTCTGAAGTCCTTATAATCAGTGTGAATGAGAGCCTGTTTCCCTGAAAATATGGGGGATTTGGCCCCACATAGAGGCAAATCTGTAGTTAGGGACCCACTCGATGAGGTTTTCTTGATGTGATAGGTGGTTATACACAACTTGTTCAAGTTGTGCACTAAAAAACTCCATAGAAAAGGTAGCAGTTGAAATGTTTATGAATTTCATGTAGGCACTGCTGTATTTTGTTGTCTGTTACTCTATAAGTCCATATCCATTCAAATAATACACTGAACCCTGGCTGCTTCTAAACAATTTTGTTATATTGTATTTTATGTAGTCACCACCTTCCCCATGCAAACAAAAAAACTGGCAATTCATGCAAAGTATTGTCTACCTCCATGGGCTCAGATATAGCACTTCCATGGACAACATTTTCCTTTAAGCCAATCCTTTCTGTTACTTTCCAGTGTCTGATGGCTTTCAAACATACTAGTGTAATGGCATCAGTAGTGGATCCTCTGGACCACCACAAGCGGTGGTATAAACCACGCCAGGGAGTGGGGCCTAAGTAGGTCCCGGTATTCACCAGAGCCCGCCGCAAAGCAGGATGTGCTTGCTGCGGTGGGAGTCCTACCAGGTTGGTACCCCTGACGCGACTTGCTTGCGATGGCAGCTGAGGTGCATCGTGACACAAACTCGTAGTCGGGAACTGGCAGGCAGGTCAGGGCATGTGGTGAAGGTTCGTAGACGACAGCAAGAGTAGCAAGACGTCAAAAACACAATGAGACAGGAACGCACTTTAGGAATGCTTTCCCTCTGGCACTATAGATCCGGCGGGGAAGTATCGGGAGTCCCACCATTATATAGGGTTAGCGCCTATCAACCAATTACCGGCGTGCTGGCCCTTTAAATCTCAGAGAGCCGGCACGCGTGCTCTAGGGAGTGGGAATGCACGCACCGGCTGGCAGGGGGACGCGAGGAAGCAGTAGGGCGGCAAGATAAGTAGTTACTAGAGGAACGAGTGCGCCCGTAGCCCGACATGCGTACCGCGGCGCTACTCGTCCTCGGTGCAGGGTAGCCAGCCGGGGTACAAGTGTGCCCGCAGCCCAACCTGCGGGGCCACTCGTAACAACTAGTAGTTTTATTTATTGGAGTATATAGCTAAAAAGCAGCCCACTGAGATTCAGTCATTTAGTCTTGATGAGTACAACATTTGTAATAAGGTTGTGTAAGAAAACAGAAGTGGTAGTATTGCAGCAAATCCTCCTCCCTCTAAAAATCTCAGATGCATTTACCATTAAATTCCTTGGATATGTAGCACAGTTCTGATGTGGTATGTTGCTTCATTAAATGACATGTAACATATTAACGTTTACACTCCCTACTGACCTGGAGTTCTCGCTTGGAGTCTGTAGCACATACCTGGCTGGCTTTGGCATTTACATCTCCAGAGCTGAAGAGTTCTTCTACCACTTTCATGTCCTTGGCTACTTCCACTGCTGCCAGGGCAGCAAGCATGATGGGAGTGTATCCAGCCTTGTTCTGGTGGTTTACGTTACACACATCTGTTAAGAAAGAAACCATTCTAGTATGCATGAAGTCATAGAACAGAAGAATAACAGTGAGCTGGAGTGACTCTAAATGAGCTAATGTTCTCTGATTGGAACAGTAGATGTCTTATAAATTGAACAACGATGTTCTCACATATACAAAACTCCTCAGACTAAAAGCTGCTGAAAAACAACAACATTTTTCTAATTCCCATCGACCAAGAAATCTCGTGTAATAGTCTTACTGATGAAAGCATGCCACAATGTCTACGTGTAATCAGTGTTAAGACTACATTCTGTTGTCTTTCATATTCTGGGCTATTTCACAGTTTTTATCAGCATAGCAAGACTAGTGCTATAAACTACTTTCCAACTTTTAGATAAAATTCTCCAGTAATCGCTGTGCTAAAAACCATGTAAGGAGCTGCATACATGCTAGTCAAAACTGTGTCATTTTACATTGGCATCCTCATAATAAATCTAATAAGTATATGAACATTTGCTTCACACATACAGTTGTGGACAATAGAATGCTCCTGTATCTCTGGAGACAATACATAACAGGTGCTGAATAAAAGTCTAACCTGCATCTAGCAACAGTCTGACAATCTCAAAATTGGAATGGGATACACTGTAATGAAGTGCTGTGTTCCCATTGCCGTCGGCCATGTTGATGATATAGCGAAGGACAGAGTGGGAAAGTGCTGCAAATGCTGAAATGTAATCTTCTACTGCTGCTGGGATGGCGGTTTTCTGACTCGACACACGGAACCACTCATTTTGTATAGTGTTCAAGCACAGCCTCTGCCAATACAGAACACAATTCAGTATATCACAATATTACTTTCAGTGTCTTTAGATTCTAATACAATAGAATAACAGCTTAAAATATCATTACAAGTTCTCACTGTATAATTAAGGGCAGTGCAAGCTGAGTGTAGGGTGCAATGTTTTCATTCTTTCATCGGTGATGGCACACCTTGAGTCTTGAAACAATGAATAATGGAGAGACTTCCTTCACTCAATACAGTCATGTAATAAGCACTCACAAATAATATTGTGCACTGGATCTCATTAGTATGTGTGCAAATGGTATTAAATTGTACCTGCTGTACCAGTAATTACCAAGTAATGAGCACAAAGTTAGGGTGTTCAGTCATCTTGGAGCTTATTACCGCTGGCTAATAGGCAGCAGAAAGGGACAGAAAACAAGAAATTCTGTGCATTTTTATACTACTAGTTCATTTGACCTGACTGAAAAATAATCCACGCAGCATACCATTTATATAAAATCACTATTTGTGAATGGACGTTTCTACACAGATTGATTTCTGTAATAACTATTCAAATAGATTTAAAGTAAAACATAGCTTATGCTGTAGATAATAATAATGTAAATGCTCTGTTTAAACTACCATCTGATTCCCAATATTTCCTATCTTTGCTTCAGAGCCCTTAAATAGTCCTTCCTGTATTTTTAAAGGTGTTTATTTTCATAAAGACAATCACTTTTAAACTCAACCAGTGATCAGGCAATCGCTGATGGCCTGGCTCATAAAAATATTGGCAGTCATCAATTAGATCTGCTACTAAAATCAGCAGAAGCTATGGCTACCAATACATTTCCCTACAAATAAATGACTGACTATTCACCCACCAGAGCAGCTTATTTTCAGCAGCACTCCACTCTTGTTATTATAGCTTCCTAATTGGTAATATACCGTAGAATAAGGGTGTTTTCTGGGAACACTTATTAATTTTTTTTAAATTGGCCCTTCTTTAATGTGTTCTCCTATGCCCATTAACCAGATTCTGGATTAATTTCGGTTAGGATTGACAAAAGTGCTAATGATCCTGTCGTTAATAAGGACTATGAAAAACAGCACAGTGTGATGTTCCAAAACGGTATCACATGAGGACAATCTAATTAACTGACTACAGGGACTGAGACGGGAGACAGTCTACAAAATTACAGCACTGATAGGCCTAACTGCTCTATTGTCATAATCTGTAAATGTACATAGGTAGTTTTCTGACATTCAACAAAATCAGATACTGCACATGTCAAGAGGATGAAAAATAAAATAGTAACAGCAGCACAGTCAGGACTTTTGTGAGCACGTACCACATCTTTACTTGCTAAAGCCCGAGGATCATCAACTGCGTCTTTCAAAACAGTGCAGGCAGACAGCATCTTTTCACTTAATTCATATCTGTATATGAAGCAAAGTAGATTTATGATTTAGGAATCTTAAAGCAAATTGATGGCATATTTACTGTATATTCCATCAATTCAAGACTGGTATGAGAACCCTAGGTAGCTTCACAGTAAGGATTCCAGATCCGTATTTAACGGTGCTGTGCAGAATTTCCTGCACAGTGGTCAGCCGGGAGCAGTACTGTGCAAGGAAAAGCATAGATTATACAGAGCCTTTACTTTACATGACAAACCATTACAACGAAAATACATATTATTGAACCCAACAATGACAATATACAGCCATGTAGCCAATTACAGAGATAAATGGTTATATATTTACATCTAGTAGGGTTTTATCATTACAATTTAAAGGGTTTTAGGATATTATTATCCTCAAGTAAAGCAAGGATTCCATATATTACCCCTGGGCCATCATCAGCTGAAAAGCAGTGAAAAAAAAATGACAGCATATACTACACAACAGCTGGGGGTGCTTCCCTATATCTACGTGTACGCAGTTTATTCTTGCATAACATACTCAAATGCAATAGTAAAACTAAAAACCTGCACACACACCCAATAAGCTATAAATCTAAAGGCACTGTACCTTTCTCGGATTTCTACTTTCTCGATCTCTTTCTCAGCATTATTTAACAGCTCTGGGATTTCTGTTTGCCCACTTGCCAAGCCTTGTTTTACTTCAGTGTCGTCATTAACGCTTTCCTCTTCTTCATGTTCATCATCTGACTCTGTGGATGAACTTTCATCTGAGCTTGATTCATCACTAGATGTGGTTTCATACCTAAAAAGTATATGCTTAAGATCTCATAATTGCTCACTTGAGCATTGTAAGCGCTTTAACTTAAGCGCTATATAGACATATATAAAGCCTAGACATTGATTAATACTTTCGTTTGAGCAACAGATTGATTCCAAGTCAATATATCTGAGGTAATGAAAAGTAAAATCTGACAGACGTCTCACAAGTCAATGGATCAGGTCAAAGTCCGTTACACAATAGACCTGTCATTATATCTGTATGTACAGAGTCCAACCCTAGAAAAGCACACTGTGTCTGAGGTTCTTTTCGGAACTTATGTCGCAGTAGTGAAAAAGAACCGTAAGGAATCCATTTCACAACGGACACAAACATTGCTAGACAGACGCCATTGACAACAATAAGTCTGATGCGTGTCCACCGTAGTGTCCGTTATTTTGGCAGAACATATAGGCAACTTCCTGCGCTACTTTTTCTGTCATTCCCAACGTGGCAAGCAAAAGTAGGTTCCAAGTGGAACCTCCAACAATGATGTTAATGGGGCCTTACAGACATACAAAAAGTAAAACACACAAACAGTATCTACTATCTTTCCGAAGTATGCTTACCCGCCATTGATACCAACAAACTGAAGATTTTTCTTTGTATTGGAGGAATCTTTCTTTTCGTCTTTTCTCTTCATGATGGACTTAAGAGTATTATGGCTGCTTGTACTCACTATCACAAAGGAGGCAAAAAAAAAAATGTAAGAAAAAAAATATACCAAAATTGTCAATTCTGCTAAAAGCTAGGACTCATTGTCCATAACCTGTCCAAAATCTCAGTCCTAATCGCAGTGATGACTTGGCTGCGAAACTCTCTGATTACTATTATAGTTACTGAACAAACTGCACTGAAATAATATCTCTTAGCAAAAATAGCAAAGGAAAACAAGAGAATGATAGAAAAGTTCTACATTTTTCCGTAGTAGGGACAAGCAAGGTGAGATCACTGACACAACAAAATTATGTAAACACAATATGATATGTTTCCCAATAATTGTTATACAGGTAGCTTCTTAAGCTAGACTCTCCGCACAACTCAGTGGAAAAAAAATAAAGTGGTAAAGCTAAAGGTTCTCCGTCATATGCATGTGTTTTAAGATATGCATTATCTAGAAAGAAAGAATTCTGCATTCCTTGCAACTAAAGAATAAACTGTACAACTGCCACTCTGGATAAGCCTCATCTATGTGCAATTGTAATACTAGGATTCATCACGCCCTTGGATAGTAGGCGTGTGAGTGGTTGTTCACCAGTATTTTTGCATTTCTTCCTTGGCTTTTGGCTTTTCTGCATATTGGTGTGAATTGTTTATCAGTAATCTTGCTGTGCAACTCCCAAGTAGCAATGGGGTTTTATTGTCTCCTACTGGGAATAGTCTTCTGTCCAGCCATTGATCTGTGATAATGGCAGCGTGTCTGTGTTTTTTAAGTATGAATGTGTAAAGAAACCTGATTGGGTTAGGGACTAACATATCAGGTACAAACCGACAACTGATATTTATGTTTCATTGGCAGACTGGGGGTCTTGGATCTTGTTACCTTTCAGTAGCACAGGTGAAAAGAGGGCCACTATTAGGCTATGTTCACACGGCTTATTTTGGGACGGATTTCGTTCCGTATTTCACGCCATACTGCGTGAAATACGGCTGAAATCCGTCCCAGTCATTATGGTAATCCACAGTTCTCATAGAGAACTATGGATTCCGTCTCCTCTCCCCGCATTTTGCGAGCGGGGAGAAAGTGAGATGTCAATTATCCCATAGACATTAATTGTCTATGGGGCCGGCGAGCTGCCGATCCCCCCGCCCCTCCCCACGGCACAGGGTGTAATTGCAGGCAAAATCCGTCCCCACAATCACGCCGACAATAACCGTGTGAACATAGCCTTAGAGGGTCTATTAAGAGTGATGGAAACAGTTTTTGTCACCTCTCTTTTGCTCTCTATTTTAGAGGGACACCAACCATTTAGATATCTATGGCAAACCTACGGCTATGCCTTGTTTGTCTAAAATCCCCTTTCTTTTCTTGTACCATAATTATTATTACCATAGACAGGAGAAGCGGCATTTTCACAGTCAAGCTCATTTGCAGCCACAGAGTTGGTTGAAGCAGAGAGAATTTTGTTGCCATCTTTCACAATGCTCAGCCTCTCAAGTTCACAAACTCCCCGATGGTCGACAGCTTGTGCACCAGAACATTCTGCAGATACTTTGGCCTGACTTCTGCGATCCTCTTTAGACTCTGATAAAATGAAAACACAGCACATTGCTTTGTTAATAGATAACTTTTGGTACGTTTGCAGAGTTTGGGTCAACATGTTATCAAGTAACCTAATGTCAACTGAATACTTTACACAGTATAAAACAAATAAAAACACATTCATCATAAAACAAGGGTATACACACCATTCAACATAATAGAGGAGAACACCTGGAGGGGAACAGTGTACCAGTTAACAACAAACCGATAAAAATAAAAGTAGGGAAAATAGGGAGCAGATCATCTGTCAGCTTTAACTGTAGCATACACGTGTATCTATCCTCCCTGGCTTGCTAGTCACAGAAATCTAGCTATGCCTTGTTTACCAAAGCGCAATAATAGCACCTCCAAAAATATGGACTGCTCATGTAAAAAAGAAACGCTACAAGGAATAGCACCCTAATGCTTGCCATTACCATATCGATCCTGTCAGCTACCTAAAGTATAAGTCAATCCGCTCACAAAACAACTAATCAGAAGCGGGTGTGTTTGTATATGTGATTTATTATTCAAGGTCATGTTAGCTTAGTAAATGGATTGAAAGCTAAACAGGAACCTGCCTCTCTCATCCGGGCCAGCAATTAAAAACATAGTTTTAGTTTATTTTTATAGGCTATATGTAAGGGATTCTTGTGCCATGTTGGCACCACCCTAGGTTATCAAAGCATGAGGTGTCGATTATAGTGGATGTGATACCAAGCCTCATGTATGAGGAGTTTATTGGCATGAAAGGATTTCTATGGTTAGAAGAGGTCTTTATTGTAACACAGATATGGGTTTTCACCCTGTTCATATCGCATTTCTTATTTATGTTTAGTGCATAACTGGGGTAAAAAACCCTAATGTATACGTTATACAGAGGCTGCAATGGATGCCTAATAGTGGCATCCATCACATATAGGCTACTGGCTAATAGTAGCCTATAGGTAATGGATGTTACTATAGGCCAGTAGCCACTGTGCATGATACATTATGTATTTTTATTAGCTTTTCACAACATATCGACATAACACATGCCATTATAGCCTACTGATGACAAACGTCAGTGTTAGGCATCCATTTAACATATCTGTCCCTCGTAGGCTATTATGGCATCCATTAAACTAAGAAATGCTCATGACAGTTATGTTGTTTAACAGAGACCACAATGTAGGTATCTATTTATGCATATAACTAGAATGACACTTTTGGTCTATCAACGGAAGGCTAGGAAGACGTTTAGTTTCTACTGTTACACTCCTAGTCTACGAGAAACATATAGCAGTGCACGTACTATAGTTTTTACAACCCCAACCACTGCAAAAATGTCTATTACAAAATCAAAATGTGACAGACAAGTAAAATACACTGCAAAAAGGAACAGTCTGTACAGTCATGGCCAAAAGTTTTGAGAATGACACAAATATTATATTTTCACATGATCTGTTGCCCTCTGGTTTTTGTGTGTTTGTCAGATGTTTTTATCACATACAGAAATACAAGTGCAATCATATTTTTGATTAACAAAAGCTTTTATTGACAGTTAGAATGAGTTAATGCAGCAAGTCAATATTTGCAGTGTTGACCTTCTTCAGGACCTCTGCAATTCTCCCCGGCATGCTCTCAATCAATTCTGGACCCAAATCCGGACTGATAGCAGTCCATTTTTGCACAATCAATGCTTGCATTTTGTCACAATTTGTTGGTTTTTGTTTGTCCACCGTCTATTGTGATTGACACACAGTTCTCAATTGGGGATTAAGATCTGGGCAGTTCCAGGCCATGGACCCAAAATCTTATGTTTTTTTCCTGAGCCATTTACCAGTAGTTATCACCTTTGCTTTATGGCAAGGTGCTCCATCATGCTGGAAAAGGCATTGTTGATCCACCAAGATGCTCTTGGGATGGTTGGGAGAAGTTGCTCTTGGAGGACATTCTGGTACCATTTCTTTATTCATGGATGTGTTTTAGACAAGACTGTTAGAGAGCCGATTCCCTTTGGCCTGGAGAAGCTACCCCCACATGAATGGTTTTCGGGATGTTTTAACAGTTGGCATGAGACTAAGACTTGTGTATCGCCTCACCTTGTCTTCCTCCGAACAAGCTGTTTTCCAGATGTTCCAAAAACATTCGGAGAAGGGGATCATCAGAGAAAATGACTTACCCAGTCTAACAGTCCACTCCTGTACCTTGGCAGAATTTCAGTTCTGTCCTGATTTTTTTCTGGAGAGAAGTGGCTTCTTTGCTGCCCTCCTTGACACAGGCCTTGCTCCATGAGTCTCTGCCTCACAGTGCGTGCAGATGCACTCACACTGCCTGCTGCATCTGAGCAAGCTCTGCACTGTGGTAGCCCGATTCCGAAAGCTGAAACACTTTTACGAGACGGTTCGGCGCTTGCTGGTCTTTCCTTGGGTGCCCTGGAGCCTTTTTTTGGCAACAATGGAACCTCTTCTTGAAATTCCTTGATGATGCGATAGATGATTGTTGACTGAGGTGCAATCTTTCTAGCTGTGATACTCTTTCCTGTTAGGCAGTTTTGTGCAGTTGAAAGTGATGAGCTGCACGTGTTCTTTAGAGATAACCATTGTTTAACAGAGAGAATCATTATGCCAAGCACCAGCCCCCTTTTAAAGTTGTCCAGTGGTGTGGATTCTGTACTTAATCATGACCAGATTGATCTCCAGCCCTGTCCTAATCAAACACCCACCACCTGTGTTAATGGAGCAATCACTGAAACGATGTTAGCTGGTCCTTTTAAGGGCAGGCTGCAATGAAGTTGGAAATGTGTTTTGGGGGAAAAAGTTCATTTTTCTAGGCAACTATTGGACTTTGCAATTAATGCTGTTAAGCTGATCACTTTTTATAACATTCTGCAGTATATGGCAAATTCGCCATTATAAAACCTGATGCAGTAGAATTTGTAATAAAAAACTTAACGTTTGTAAAAATTCATTCCTCAAAAACTTTTCGGCCATGACTGTAGTATGACCCTGCAGCTGTCCAAGTACCAAGATGACTGCAGAATAATATAACAGGCCAGCAATGTGACTGTGAATACATGCCGTAAATATCTAAAAGACAGAAAACTACACATAAAAACAACATAGTGAAATAGTTTGCATGGTTGAAAAAAAAAAACATATTTCCATCAATTTCAACCATGAGTGGGGAAAAAACGTAGATGGAGGAAGGGGGATAGGGAGTTGTTTTAAAGTTAGTTTCTCCTAATGTTGAAAACTTTGGAACTAATCTGCCCTAATGAAAAATTTCATTATCTAAGCCTTTCTTGAAACCCTCAATTGTTCCTGCTATGACCAGCTCCTCAGGCAGGCTATACTACTGTACAGATTCACAGTTCTTATTATAAAGAAGGGTTTTCATGTCTGGAGATTGAATCCTTTTTTTCTCCAGAGGAAGAAACTGTCCCCATACTTTCTGTAGGGGCCATTTATATACTTATATAAATTAATTATGTCTCCCCGAAGCAGACTTTTCTCAAGACTAAATAAGTTTAATTCTTTTAACCTCACCACATAACCAAGATGCTCCATTCCCCTTATTTTGTTAGGTTGCTCGTCTTTCCACTCTCTCTAGGTCCATTACATCCTTTATATAAACTGAAGCCCAGAACTGAACAGCATATTCCAAATGAGGCTGCACCAATGCATAGCAGTAATATTACATCTTTATCCCGCAAGTCTCTACCTCTAAACACACGCCAATATTCTGCTGGCCTTAACCTCTTAACGCCAAGGCCTATTTTTTTTTTTTCCTTTTTCCCTCCCAGCCTTTCCAGAGCCTTAACTTTTTTTATTTTTACACATACGTAGACATATGAGGGCTTTTATTTTGTGGGACAAGATATACTTTCTAATTATAATATACTACCATAGATTATACTGGGAAACCGCAAATTTTTTTTAAGTGGGGCAAAAAGTGAAAAAAAAGCACTTGCGCCATGTTTGCGGAAGTTTTGTTTTTATGACATTCAATCTTCGTAAAAATAATGCATTATCTGTATTCTACAGGTTAATACGCATCTGGCAATACCAAACATGTACTTTTGTTTTGGTACCATAAAAAAATTCCAAACATTTTCTATTTTTGAAATTTGCACTGTGGCACCATTTTCTGCAACCAACAATTTTTTGTACTTTTACTACATACTTGAGTGAAGGGGGAATTTTTTGCGGGCTGAAGTGTACTTTTTATTGCTATCAGTTTGGAATACATGCCACTTTTTGATGAAATGTATTCCAAGTGTTATGGGACGTGAAATGACCCAAAAACTGCAATTTTGGCATTTGGAATTTTTCTTCTTCTACGGTGTTCAGCGCAGAGGATAAATGTTGTTACATTTTAATAGATCGGACTACTTTGGATATGGTGATACAAAATATGTGTTACATTTTTATTATTATTATTATTATTATTATTATTACTATTATTATTATTACTATTATAATTTTTTGTAAAATGGCAAAAGGGGGGTGATTTGAAATTTATTATTTTTTTACATGTTAAAACCTTTTTTTTTTTTAGTTTAATTTGGATTCCCCCTAGGGTACTTCACCAATAGGGGGAGCGATCATTTTTAAAGCCTAAACCCATAAGCACCAGCTTGATAAACAGACAGCCCTGAGGCTACTCTAGGTTCCCAGGGTTGCCTGTACAGACATATCCCGCACTCCATCAGGCCACGGGAGTCCGAATTAGAGATGAGCGAACCCTAAAAAGTTTGGTTCGAGTCGAACTTGAACCGAACTTCGAACCCCATTCAGTCAGTGGGAGAAGATGTTCTGGTTAATTTTTATACCCATACAGGTGAGGAGAAGCTGCAATTAGCATCCATAACAGTAAAATGGATAAGTGGAACAACTTAGTGAAGAAAATTTGGCTTTAAGAGTCACAGAAAAAAATTCACAGGCTAAAGTAATTCATTCCTTTCAATGGCTAACTGAAAAGATAAGGACAGCGTAGCTATAGGAAGTGCAGCGCTAGCAGCTGCTACGGGGCCCCTTTGACACATAAGAAAACACCAGTATTGGAAATGGCACATGGTAAGTGGCAGGAGCCCTCTATCACTTTTTGCACCAGGGCGCAAGAACATGTCATATGTGGTGGCAGCAGGAACATCCAAACGGGGAACATGGAGGTTCAGCTTGCAGGGCCGAAGTTATAGGGGTGCAGTGGTGGCCAGGGCTGCTGTCAGTCATCTTATAACCGTTTCAGGGCCCAGTGCAGCTAAATCAAATAGGGCCTCCACCCATTATTAGTTCCAATTTTTTAACATATCAGTAGGCCCCTGAACATCCCCGTTGGGATGTTCCTATTGGCACCCGTGCCAGTTACCATGTGCCATTTCCAATACCGGTATCTTCTTATGTGTCAAAAGATGATTTTGGAACACCTCAGGATGCAGGCCCACCGCCAGGGGTGCCAACAGGGCAGTACTCCATTCACGGCCCCTAATTAAAAAGGGGCCCACAAATCTGTTAAAAAAATAGGAAGAAGTAGTGGGTGGGAGCCCAATTTGATTTGGCTGTATGGGGCCTGAAACTGTTAATAGATGATTTACGGCAGACTGACTGATGTTAATAGATGACTGATGGAATGTGTATTTCACATTGTCAAGAAGACGTGCTACAGTTTACTAGTCGGTGACATTGGCAACCGGGGCAACAAAATTGTCAGAGATCCACGCTTGATTCATTTTGATAAATGTCAAACGATCCACATTCTCAGGGGAAAGATGGATCCGTTTGTCAGCTACACCTCGCCAGCTGTGCTGAAGGTTCGTTCCGAGATAACGCTGGCTGGCGGGCAGGCTAAAATTTGTATTGTGTGTCAAGCAAGCTCAGGCCATTCATCCATTTTGGACACCCAGAATTTGAATGGGTCCAGATCAAGTTCAAAAACATTGCTGTTGATCCGCAGTAGTCACGGACCATGCTCTGAAGTCTCGGTGTGTCCGAATGCTGCCCTACCTTGCAGCCCTTGGTGAGGTGGTAAACACCGAGTTAAAAATGTTACCAGTGCTCATCTGTCACACTGCCTGCTGCTGCGGTTTACTTGCCTTCAAACTGCTGTCACTTTGTGCCCTTTTTTTCCACCGTGACATTAAAATGTGAAGACGACGCAACACATGTCTCCATTTGGGGGTCAATGGGGCACAGTTTTAAAATTTTCCTGAATTCCCTACTGTAAAATTTGTAAGGGGGGAAGGGAAAGTGTCCTTTTGTTTTTGTAACGGGGGATAAAGGAGGCTGGCCACCCATTTAAATCCTTTCTTTTTTGATTGCCTTGATGCTTTTGGTCATTTTGCAGGAAATTTGTAGCATCCAAAAAGCACTGATTGTAAAGATGCTATCAGTTTTTCCCCCAAAACCCTTTGGGGGGTTCAGGGGCACAAAACCAGATCTTCCTCCCCCCGCCCCTGAAATTTGTGCCCCCCCTCTTTCCACAAAGGGGAAATGGGTTCCCCGGGTGGTGTCTACCCCTCCCCTTTTCCCAATCCTCCCCCCACTTCCTAAACCTGACTGCCCACCAGAGGGGGCTGGATAAAGGCCCTCTTAACTCTAAAAGGTTAAAATTCCCGTCCTGGCCCCGGGCATTTGGGGGACCCCTCAAACCCCCGCCTAAAGAAGCCCGTAAAATTGGGGAAACATTTTGGACCTTTACACCCAAAAAGGGGAGTAAGGCTCTGTGCCCTCCCTCTTTCCTCCTCCACAGGGGCCGGGCCCTGTGCTGCAGAGGGGTCCTAACACTTTTTTTCAGTAAAAATATGAACCACAACAGTCATGTAAACAACGCCTTTGTCCTGACGCCCTTTTTGGGTTGCGTCTTCGAAAACTGTAAAAGATTTTGCAGAGACCCTTCACCCCCCTCCACTTCTGTGGCCAACCCCCCGGAGGCCCGTACCACTGCTTGTCAGGCCATGCGACACTTCATACTCAAATTTGCATTTTTGGCTGCCGCAAAAACGCTGGACCCATGTGGGAGGGGAAATTCCAGCGTGTTCCCAAAAGTCAACAATGGAACGGTTGGCGGGGGGGCCCAAAATTCCCCGTTTGAAAATGCTGCCAGATGTCCCGAACCCGGGGGTGCGAACCCCCAGGGGGTGATTAAGACCTCGAGCATTCCCCCAAACCGACATTAAAAACCCTGGGTGCCCCCTTGAGAAAATTTCTGCACATTCAGGTTTAGGATGTGCCAGGCAAGGGGGTGTGGTAAGTCTACTGATCCTAAGGCACAACCCCATTTCCTGGGCCAGGTTTTCCCAGCCCCCCAGCCCCGGTCGGTTTTGAAGGGCCCCCCCCCGGAAAATCTTTTTTGCAACATAGCGAGCCCGCTTTAAATGGCAAAGAAATGCTTTTCTCGGCCCCCTGATAATTGGGGCATGGGCCCGGGCATAACGTGGCGGAACCCAAACCCGTGTCCCCCAGGCCGGGAAAAGGAAAAACTTTTTGAAAAGGCCCCAAAAAGCCGGCAATGCCAACATCCAGGGTTTTGGATTTTTGGGAAAGGCTGGGGGGAAAATGTTTCTTCTGCTCCCACCCCCCCCCCCCCCCCCCCCCCCCCCCCCCCCCCCCCCCCCCCCCCCCCCCCCCCCCCCGGTACACCGGGAAGGGTGGGTGGTGATGGCTGCTGTACGGGTGCAGGTCAACTGGGGGAAAAGGGGAAGGGGGGTAAGGGCTTGTTGCCCGGGTGGGGAATTGGTGACAGTGTCTGGGGACTGGGGATGGTGCCTTTCCCCCCCGGCCCTGCCCAACCCCACCCCCCCCCTGCAGAGCACCGCTTTGGGCCCTTGGGAAATGGGGGAGGGGAGAAGATGTTTACGGTGGTTGGAAGCCCCGGACCCCCTGGGGAAATTTTTCCCCGGCAAATCTGCTTCAAAATGCAGGGGGCCTGTTCATGCTGGTGGGGGTTAAACCTTAGATCATGGGTTTTTTAAAATCCCCGGGCCTCAGGACCCCCCCAACAGGTCATTTTCAGGATTTCCTTAGCAATTTGCCCCCGGTGGGTTTATTATTGTTTTAGTGCATTTTTGCACGGTGATTTCATTATTGTAGTGATTTAGTGGGGGAAACCCGAAAACATGACCTGTTGGGGGTTTTTAGGACTGGAGTTGAGAAAACACTGCCTTAGATTCTTTAATCTACTGATTCAAAATTTAAAACAAAGGGGGCATTTTGACGTCGGTCGGGAATCTGAGGCTTCATCGAAAAAAGGGCCCCGGCTTTACAAGGTTTCCCGGGCCTTTTCAACGGGGAAAACCTAGGTGCAGGTTCCCCCCGCCACCACTGGTCCTGGCTAAACGAATTTAAAGGGAATCAACGGGGGCTTGTGCAACCCCCCCTCTCCTTTTCTGAGGCCCAAACCCCAAAAAAAAATGGAAAAATACCCCCTCATCCTCCTCCCCCCACTGATGATGGGGCCCTTTCCGGCTGCTGCCAAAAACCAAATTTTGGGTCCGAAAAGTCATCTTTATCCCCAGGGGATTCCTTTCATGAAGTCTACTTTCCCCAAGCTGCGGACTACAATTTTCACCTATCACAAGGGGTTCAAAAACAAGTTTTCAGCTAAACTATGAACACCTGTGATAGGGGAAAAATTTTCACGCCTTGATTTTTCCTTTGGGATAGGGGAGATTAGGTTTATGCCCCACCCGGGGGGTGAGGGGATTCGTTGCAGTTTCAGCTACAGTTTATAAATATCCCAAAAAGTCCTGAATTTGTTTTAAACTTCTCTATTTTCCGGAACACTGTGGTTTTTATGTATTATTCTAAACATCTAAGTCTGGTGAATAGCCCGTATTTAATAAATTTTGTGAATGAAGTCCCAAGAGTTCCAAGTGTGGGGTTTTTTTTTAAAAGTTCGATTTTAAATAAAAAAAGTGATCTTAAAAAGTTTTTTTAGTAATCGGCTATACCTACCAAAAAGTGGAATCTGTCCCCCGGTTTGGGGGCCCGGAAGTACGTTGAGAAAAAATTGTATACATAGTGCTATTAATAGAGATTATAGTAGTATGGAAGAACCCTCACAGCAAATCAAGTGGTGTTAAATATCTATAATCCTATTTGCTCATTGCAAACAGAATTTTTTCTATGCAATATCGGTGAAATGGGGTCGTATGGAAGAACCCTCATAGCAAATCAATTAGTCTAAAATGTCTATATTTTGCAACAGGCAAATAGGATTATAAACAGAAATTTGTTCTATGCAATATTGGTGAAATTGGGTCATATAGAAGTACCCTCACAGCAAATCAAGTGGTCTTAAATGCCTATACTTTGCAAAGGGCAAATAGGCTTATAAACAGAATTTTTTCTAAGCAATATTGGTGAAATTGGGTTGTATGGAAGAACTCTCACAGCAAATCAAGTGGTCTTAAATGCCTATACTTTGCAATGGGCAAATAGGATTATAAACCAAAATTTTTCTATGGAATATCTATACAAAACTCCTTAACTATTGCTGTGTTTAATTCCCTAATCTAACTAGCAGCTTTCCCTGTGTTAAATCGCTATTAAATGGTGTTTCTGCCTGCTGGCAAATCAGCAGACAGAGGCAGCAGTGTGTTCACTACAGAGAGTAAGATGGAAATGGTGTTCAACAGGTAATACAAATAAGACGGTCCTGTGATTTTAACAGCCAATGAGATCCCTACACCCTCAGAGTTGAAATTTTTGTCCCCCCCTCTGTGCCCTGAACTGATTGGCTGGCCTCCAAAACTGAAGGAAGCAGCTGAAAAAGACGCCGAACGCCTGTCCCAAACTCGAACTTTTTAACGAACTTGCGGCAAAAATTCGTCTCAGGTTCGGAAAAAAAGTTTGTGCAAAAATAACCTTTTTCCAAACGGTTCGGCTCAACACTATTCCCGATCACCCGATGGAGGAGAATGCCCTTTGATTATGCCACAGTCAAAGCCCACTCTTAGGGTTTTGTTTTGCTGTCCTTGGCCACTTGCCTCTCATTTTGTATTTTAGTGATTTATAATCTTTTAATTTTTTAATAAGCTCTTTTTTAAATTTAAAAAGAAAAGCTGCCCCCCTTGACATTTTTGATGCCCTTTTTTTTTTATTTATTATTTTTTGCCCTTTTAACAGGAGGTAGAAGCCATTTTTGGATTTAATTTTAATCATCTCTATGTTACTTTAAGGATTCATTTTTTTTTATTTTTCCAAAGTATAAAAATTTTTTTTTTCAAAAAAACCTTTTTCATTTTTGGGGCCCTTTTTTTTTTTTTCCATTAGACTAAAATGAATTATATTGTGGTCGTTTTCCCAAAGTTTTTCAGAAACAGTGAATGCTCCAACAAGTTTGCTTTGTTAGAAATTACTAGACCCAACAGATTTGGTCACTTTAGGGGGTCCCCACAACTGCCCCAAAAAAATTTCTATAACAGGTTGAGAACTTCCTCCCTTTGCAGTTGAAGCAGAACTGTGTCCCAGTCAATATGGGGGTAATTAACCCTTAACGCCCTTTAGAAAATTTCCATACGTCCAGGTCTTTTGGGGGGTTTTGGGGGCCCCTGGAGTATGGAACGTCCTGGGATCGGGAACTCTAAAGCAGAGTTCGCCCCGCGATGGCGTGGGGTGTCAGTGTATTTTAAAAGTGACCCCCGCGCGCGGCCCCGCCCCGGATCGCTCCGGGGGGGCGTTAACCCCCTTAATTATGCGCGTCGGGTCGCAATAACTGGGGGAGACGCGGAGGGATCGCTCCTCCTGCGTCTCTGTCGGCGCAGCAGCCAGGGGACCCCGGGCGATCGTGCAGCTCCCCCCTCTGAAGACAGAGGAAGGCAGAAAAAAGCCTTCAGGGTTGTCTGTGACGTCACGATGCCCGGCCGTGCCCTGGGGGCATGTCCGGATCGGGGAACTAAAGTTGTCATGGGAAACCCAGTCAAAAACAAAAAGCTATGCACTGTTTCCCATTGAATGAGAGACTAAAGATCTCCATTCAAACCCCCTATGGGGAAAAAGTAAAAAAAAAAATGTGAAAAGTGAAAAAAAAGAAAAAAAAAGGAAAAACAAGTAAAAAAAAAAAACCGAAAATTAAAATAAAAAAGTACACCCCTTTTCCCCCTTTACAAGCCAATCCCCCCCAAAAAAAGAAAAAAAAATAAATAAAGTACCCTTTTTGGGTATTGCCGCATGCGTAAAAACCTGCCCTATAAATTGTCATGTTAAAAACCCCGTACGGTAAAACCGTAAAAAAAAAAAAAAAAAACAATCACAGTTAAAGATTAGTTAAAATCCCGCAGCAATAAAATGGAATAAAAACCGATCAAAAACTCCTAGAACGCCAAATTTTGTCCAATTAAAACTCAGTTCCCCGCAAAAAAAAAGCCCTTATACAGCTCTGTTACTGAAAAATAAAAAATGTTAGCTCAGAAGATAGCGATGAAAAAATATTGTTTTACACACTAAAAAACACTTTTCTTTTTTTTTTTAAAGTGCTTAACAAAAAAAAAACTATTAATAGGGTATCCCATAATCGTAGCGCCCCAAAAGAGAAAAGCTACTTATCATTTTACTGCACGGTGAGCCTGTTAAAAAAAAATAAAAACATACTGGGATTGCAGTATTTCTTTCCCTGGCCTCCAAAAAATGGGTTTTAAAAGCGTCAAAAAGCCTTGTCCCCCAAAAATGATACTAATAAAAACGTCAATATCTGCAAAAAAAAAGTCCCTCCCACAGCCCCAAAGCACAAAAAAAATTTTAAAGTTATGGTTTCCAGATATGGGATAAAAAAAACTTATTTTCCGGGTTGAATAAAAGTGTTTTTATTTTTAAAAAAGCGGTAAAACATAAAAAAAAATTTTAATTGGTATCGGGTAATCGTATTGACCGCTGAGAAAAAGCTACCATGTCATTTATACCGTACAGTGCCCGCTATAAAAAATAAAAAAAAAAAAACCTACCAAGTTTGCTGTATTTTGTTAAAAACATTCAAAAAAACCTTAATAAAAAGTGAAATAGCATCATATGCACCCCATAATGGTACCCCAAAAAAAAACTTCAACTCATCCCCCAAAAAAAAAGCCCATACAGCTCTGCAAAAGCAAAATAAAAAAGTTATGGCTGTCCCTGGGGAAAAATAAAAACGCAATTTTTTTAGAGATTTTTTGTGTAAAAGTAATAAAAAAAAAAAATATATAAAAATCTATATTTTTGTAATTGTACGACCCCCCTAGTAAAGTTTTCCTCATTTCACTGCACGGCGAATGCTGTAAAATTGAAACTCAAAAACAAGAACGAACTGCGTTTTTCCCCCCCCTTTTCATTTCCCAATGCTAAAAAAAAAATATGGAACACCTGTGCATCCAAAATGAAAAGTACACCCTAGAGAAATCCCTGATGGGTGTTTAACCAAAATGGGGCGAAATTCTGGAAGGTTTGCCCGTTTGTACTTTAAGGGCTTGCAGAGCGCATGGCCCCACCAAAAAACTGCGTTCAAAAAACCAAATAGCCTCCCTCCCTATAGCCCCGCCATGCGCCCCAAACAGCAGTTTTTCACCCAATTTGGGTATTGCCGAACTTTGGAAGAAATTGTTAACAAAGTTTTAGGGGTTTTTTTTTCAGGATTCCTTGTTATATGAAACATTTACTAAATTTTTAATTATTTTAAAAAAATTTTTTTTTTAAATTTTACAGCCTTATGCTAAAAAAAAATTTGTGAATCCCTGTGGGGGCTTATTTCTCAATGCACCCCCGGATATATTATTAAGGGGTGTGTTTCCAAAAAAAGCGGCTATTTGGGGTGTTTATTAGTTTTGCACCCTTTGGGTGTCCCCCAACCTGAAAGGGGGCCCCAAATAAAATCGTATGAAAAAGAGACCCCCGGTATGTTGTGTCCTCCTTTCTGGGGCTTATGGGTGAGCAAATTTAAAGCCTAGGGCCAATATGGGATATCTCTAAAAACGGCAGACCGGGGGAATTGTATTAAGTGATTTACCTGTCACATTTACCGTATTCCAGTGAATAAGGATAAATATTGAAAATCTGCAAAAAAAGTGAAAATTTTTAAATTTCACCCCCCCTTTGTTTAATTTTTGTGAAATATCTGAAGGGGATCAACTTCCTAAAAAGTGTTGTAAATAGTTAAGGGGTCTAGTTTCTCGATGGATCACTTTGGGGTATCTAAGAGGGGCCCCCCAAAACCAGTCAGAATGGAGTGGTCCCTAAAAAAATGTATATTGCAAAAATTTTTTGAAAATGTGAGAAATTACTACTAAATTTCTAAGCCTCTAATGTCGTAAAAAAAAAAAAAAAAAGACATTTAAAAAATGATGCCCAAACCCATGTGGACATATGGTAGATGCTAGTTATAACTATTTTGTGGTGAATAATTATCTGTCTTGCACGCAGAAATTTAGCAACTTTCTAATCGAAAATTTTTCCAAATTTTCATAAATTTTTTGAATTTTCCCCAAAAAACAAACAAGGATTGTAGGGAAATAAAATTTCTTACAACTTAAAGCACCAATGGTCAGAAAAACAATCTCTGAACACGGGTAGGGGAAGTGTCAAAATTATTTACATAAATGGACACATGCAATTTAAAAAAATAGGGCTGGGTCGGGAAGGTAAAAAACAGGGGTCCTTAAGGGGTTAAAGGCGCCCATTATTCCCACTGAAACCCGCCTTCTGCCCATTCCATTTGTTTATACAGCCAACCCTCTTTGTCTTGAGTGATGTTGAGGGGTCCATAAATTACACCAAAAACATGTTATCTGTGTTAATCCCCAATTTGTTTTTTCCACCAAAGGTTTTTCCAAAAAACTTTACAAGCTATTCCCCTCTTTCACATTACTTAAAATAATCGGCAGAAAATTTTCCCCATGTTTAAAAGGGGGTTTCCCTCACTCAATGATTGTTTTTTTATGTTAAAGATTTTTGAAAAAAACCAAGCCCTTTGCAATATATTCATCATCAGTGTTCGCCTATTCGAGATTCCCCTCTTGTATGGGCGGATCACTCCTCAGGTCGCTATTACAGACTTGTTCAAAGTCCAGATAGTTTGCCACCCTGGTTTTGTTAAAATTTACAGCCTGGCTTTAATGCAGCCTAAAAAGAAGCCGTAAATACCCCCCTAAAAATTTAAAATGAAACCAAGAAAACGGGACCGAGGTAAGATAATCAATGTAGGAGACAACCCCCTTTAATACAGGACTGTGTAAAAGCATGGAAAAGAAGTTGCTCAAATGCTGCTTGTGGCCCTGGCTTCCATCATTCACTGGAGTAGTATGCGGCGTGTAAGTTCAGCACAGCTCAGAGCATATTTTGTCATCAGTTTACTTAAACCATTCTGTGCCATAGAGTAATATGCATCTTTCAGCAGCACCGTCTGATTTTTGTGAGAGAATCAAGGCTATTTGATCACAAAATCAGAGAGCCCGTTTAGCAATCTAAATCCTGTTTTGCATATTTCATTGAATCTGAATTATTCTGATAATATGATACTATAGAACCCTGTACTGTTACATACAAAATTTTTTTTTTTTTTTTTTTACGAATTTGTCACAATAATTGCAGGCAAGTTTCTTGCATCAATTAAAAAAACACACTTCTCATGTGATAATATAAATGCCGAAAAATCAGAGTATATACGTTCATTTAAACAATCCATCCATATTTACAATGATTATTAAAAATGAGAAATATTTCTATTAAGTAGAAAAGCAAAAGACAAACTTAATGGCTGCAAATATTTCACGTCCAGAAAAGGAAATGAAATAACGGTGACCTAGGGCATACAATCTCCAAGAAGATTGCAAAGGGTTTTGCTCCACAAACAAAGATACATTATTATGTTACAAAAACAGGAAATGAGATGGGAGTGTTCGGGAGGGGGAGGCAGGGCTGTTTGCTGCATGGCACCCCCCTTGAAAAACCCAAGTCCCGGAAGTGTTAAAGGGGAGAGGCAAGAGTTAAACTGAGGAAATACAGCGTTTTTCCCCACTTTTTCCACTTTTGTGCTCATCCAATGGTAAAGCCTGGATTTTTTGTATCCTACAGAGAGCTCTGAAAAAAAGACTATTGGACAGTCCAGTGAAATTTATCAATCCATGGTTAAAGCGGAATACAGCAATCTCTCTAGGAACAAACATAAGCTATTAAATAAGAAAAACTACAGAGGATATTTCAAAATGTGGAAATCGTAACAAATAATGTGTAAAATCCCTTAAAGTGTGTAATTTGCTGAATTCAGGATATGGACACTCGCCATGACATACTGTATAAAGTGGCAAAACAAAGCCACCCACTGAGCCGAAAATAGCAAATACAGTGTTATGCAGAGATCATTAAGGTAAAAAGACAATATATAGACCCAATCCTTACATCCACCCCACACAAAGGGGGTACAGCAATCTTGTCTTCTTGACAACCTATCATTATACACACATACGCCTCTTATGATCAGAGTACAACACTAGGATTCAACATACTAACAATCTCATAAAAAATCAAATGTATCAGTAAGAAAGACAGTGCTGAGAACAGACATGCTTGTGGCACGTGAATCTGCTAAACCAGAAAATATGCATTAGGCTATGTTCACACGGCTTATTTGCAGGGTGTAATTACACCCCGCAATTACGCCGTGTAGACGGGGGACGGCCCATAGACATTCATTACCAGCGCCGTGTATACGCCGCTGGTAATTCACATGTCACTTATCTCCCCCCTCGGCGTATTCGCAGAGCAGGGAGAGGAGACGTAATCCATAGTTCTCTATGAGAACTGTGAATTACCGTAATGACTGGGACGGATTCCAGCCGTAATTTGCGCACTCCGGCGCGTAATTACGGACTGAAATACGTCCAATTTTAAGCCGTGTGAACATGGCCATACAGTGCCATTATATGACATGCCATTATGCTGCTGTATGAGAATGGCCGATTCAATGTTCTAGATAGAAGGAGATTCTGCTGCTGTATTTAGAGGAATACAGCAGCAGACCAGTGAATGAGATTCAAAACAAATCTCATCCACACTGTGCCAAATTTGCGGGACGGATATCAACCTGTGGTGTGGATCTGTTCAAATCTGCAGCATGTCAGTTTCTGTTGTGGGAACTGCAAGGATTTGTCACAGATTTTTTCCATGGACTTTACATAACATCTGCAAAGAGATCCCAGTGTAGTGTTTCTGCAACATAATCCACAAATTAAAGTATATAAACAAGCACTAAACTCCCTTTACCATTTCCTGCTGCTCCAATGAAGAGGCGATACTGGTGCCTAGAGCCGCTGTCGGTTTAGTGGCCTCCAGGGGTGACATCTCGCCAGGTGCCAACTGCAGCAACCAACAGGCTACAGCGATCACACTACAATAAAAAGTAGCACTGCCACAGGAGTGCCAGGGATTGGTAAGGGAGTACAGTGTTTTGTTTTATCCTTTAACTCTGCAGAGGAATCTGCAACAAAATGTCCAAGATTTTGTTTGGAGTACATGAAAACGTACCCAACACTGCAAGCTTAAAGACTACCTGCAGCTTAGGACAACCCTATGTTAGGAAGGCAAGCACACAGTCAATTCTCATGATCAATTACCATACCTCTCAACTGTCCCGATTTGGGCGGGACATTCACAAATTTGGTGGTGTGTCCCGGTATCCAGAGTCAGGCCACACCCCCTCCATGGTTTGGTCACGCCCCCTTTGTGCTGTGCTGCCAGAAGCACACACACCACCTCCTCCTGCTCACAGTGTAGTAAGGTTGAGCAGGAGTGTTTCCTATCGGTGCACAGCCAGGTAGTGTTGCTGGCTCCTCCCCCTCCAGTTCAGTGAGTTTCAAGCAGCTCGTGCGGTCTATGAAGAAGTGCGGCACCTCCAGCATAGTCTTCTGGGCTCTCCATGTTCATCTATGCTCTCCATGGTCTTCTGGGCTCTCCATGTTCATCTATGCTCTCCATGGTCTTCTGGGCTCTCCATGTTCATCTATGCTCTCCATGGTCTTCTGGGCTCTCCAGGTTCATCTATGCTCTCCACGGTCTTCTGGCCTCTCCAGGTTGCCAGCTCTCATCAGAAACTACCACAAAGTAAGCATCTAAGAGTTTCTGCCCCTGCCAGGAGGCGGGTGCTGCACTAACTCATGTTTCATTGTACTGACCCTCCATGTGTCACTGTACTGACCCATCCCCCATCACGTGTCACCGTACTGACCCCAGTTCATCACGAGTCACTATAATGATCCCAGTTCATCATGTGTCGCTATACTGACCCCAGTCCATCACGTGTCACTATACTGTGGGGGTATAATTCAGTCACTGTATGACCATTAAGTAGAGGTATCCTCCACAGAACTTTATCATACAGCTATTTATATGGATTTCTGTTTATACAATACATTACTTTATATAAATTACATATTTATAGACCCAGTAACGCCACGGTAGTGTTGATGCTGGTCAGCTGAAGGGGTGGGGCATGATTATGTGAGGTAGGGTGTGGTTAGAGGCGTGTCCTATGTGTGATGTCATAAGGTTGGGTATGATGTCATGTACCTGGGTGTGGTTAGAGGCGTGGCCAGATGTGTCCCTCTTTGCAGTCTCTAAAAGTTGGGAGGTTTGAATTACTAGTCTATTATAGAACGCAATTAGAGTGCAAAGAGATGTGAAAAAGATTTCCCATAGAGTCGAGTGGCCGATCTGTCAACACTAATAATCAGCTGCTAACTATTGTGTTGCTATCATATAAAATATAGAGATGTCACAATTGTAGTGTGTAAACCACATGATCCGTGCATCTATTTACTTGTGATCAAAGGTGTCTGAAGCCTGCATTTCATTTCCCAGCCCCTCCTGCTATGGGCTTAATTTGGAGCTTGTTTGGAACATTAATGGAGTTCAGTCCTTATCCTCTGTTAGAAACAGGATGAGGTAATGACTGGTAATAATCCAAACAACTGAGGCATTTTTCAGGGTCACAGGAAAAAAACCTTTGCGTGCCACAGCTCATCAGCGATTCACAAGACACGTGTCAGATTATTACTACTGCTGCTATAAGATAGCAAACCTGCTTAATGGCTAAAATATTGGGCAGCATGACCACAACATGTGAACAGCCGCAACCTGGCAGGAAGGGGTTTATGTGCAAGACCAGTGATTCTTGGGAACCTCAGACCAGATCACGAGGTCCACTTATTAATCAACAATATTGACATAGTAACCAGTGTGTACAACATGTACAGCAGTAAGTAGCAAGTAAGCGTTTTATTGCACGAAATAAGAATCTGTACTGTGGGTACACTGAAACCCCAAGGCCGTGTTCACACGGCTTATTCCCGACGGATTTGTGAGCCGTATTGAGCTCACAAATCCGCCGTGAATAAGGGGCGGGCCGGGGGTGGGGCCGGTGCGCGGCGGGGGCGCCGCTCCCCGGCCCCATAGACTTGCATTATCCACGGCGCGTATTGCGCCTGGATAATGTGCATGTCACTTTCTCCCCCCGCGGCGGATTCTCCGAGCGAGGAGGAGTGACGAATCCACTGTTCTCTATGAGAGCAGTGGATTACCGTAATGACAGGGACGGATTGGCACCGCACTGAAGCGCAAATCCGGCGCGGAGTACGGCGCCAATCCGTCCTCAAATAAGCCGTGTGAACGAGGCCTAAGGCTAGATCCACACAACAAAGTGAAAAAGCCATCCAAAATCCAACAGCATTTTCACTTTACTGGACCAGGCCGCTTCACTTGAGCAAAAACCGGAGGTCAGGTTTCGGATTCCTGGCGGCCAAGTACATTAAGGCTGAGGGAATCCGACATCGTTCCCGTGGAATAAAGAACATGTTCTATATTCCGCCAAACGTTTTCCATTTCCCTTAGTAAACCATCTGTGCTGTGTAGACTACAGCATGGATTTTCTATTGAAAAAATAGACAACACAGGAAACGGTCAGTTTTCAGCAGAATTAAAATACAGAATCCGCTGAAAAAACTACCAAAATCCTGTGCTGTGTAGACCTAGCCTATGGGTACATACACACAACAGACTAAATTTAAGCGTGGAACTCACAAGGATTCTGCCGTTGAAATCTGCATCGTTCGACACGTTTTAACAAGTATTTTAATATAAAAACGTGCTTTTCACACTGGACTCTGATCCACGTTAAAATCCACATGCAATACATGTACAAATGTTTTGGTCGCCTATTGCATGAGGATTTTAGCCACCCCATTGACATCAATAGTAAATTTCCACCTGTATTTTTTGCATAGAATGAGATGGAATCTGCCTAGAAATCGACGTTTCCATTTTGCAGCCATGCCTCTTTTTTTTAGGTATGACTAGAAACAACCTTTCTACTCAAAAGGTAAAATTAGTAATTTCACTAAATCAGAAGCAACAGTTTCTTACTTTTTTGTTGTTGTGGTGGCCATTGTGAAATACTAACAACAAGGTGTTACCATATTGGTTGTCACATTTCAATCAGCCTAGAAGATGCAAGTGGTAAAAACCTTACTTTATTATGGACTACTTACTGTCTGTACACGTGCCCATCATTGCTGGGAGGCAGTATAGCCACAGGTGAGGTCTATACCTGCCATTCACAGTCCAGCTCTCATTTTCCAGTGCAGTTTAGAAAGTATATACGGAACTTTTTCTTTGCTTTCATGAGCCCCCAAGGGACTCATTGATGGTAATCCTAGTGAGGAACGTACAGTGTGTCAAGGTCACAACCGCAACTTTACTCCTGAACTTGGGGCACGTAACGAACATTATTATCCATGGAATGAGAAGTGTAAATTCCTTTCTTGATTTCAATTCTGATGTAAGAGATGTAGAGAAAAGAAAAAAGCAGTGCTGTGTAGACAGCGGTACACATCCTGCAAAAAATCCAAAGTGTCAGTTAGCACGACTGATTTTAACGAGGAATTTGACCTGGATTCCAGTGAAAATCCAGTGAACTACAGCGTGGATTTTCTACATCACGGATTTTCAAGGTTTGGGGAAAAAAGGATGGACAGGTTCATTCTTTTGAGGGGGATTCTTGTCGCACTCTGCTCCAGCAGGAGTGCTTCACGTAAGCCCAACTGAAATTCACACATCCAAATCAGAGGTTAATACCGCCTCTGTAAAGTAAAAATCTAAGGCAGAAATCAGAGATATCGCTTTGGATTTGTCTGGTAGGAAATGTTGTGTAAAAATACCTTACCAATCATCAGTCCACAGTAAGTGGCAGAAAGCTTTATACAAATAATGAGCTTAAAGGGGTTGTCTCACTACAAAGAATAGCTTTCAAAATGTAGGGCACACTAAACTAAGACGTTTTCCAAATATATTGCTTTGTTCATCTTTTTTTGTTAAGGAGCTACAAATGATTTTATCATCTTCTGAGGGATTTCTAGTTTCCCAAGTGACCGACCTGTGTACTCCTTCTCCCCTGCTGTTTGTTCTATCTGACAGCAGAGAGTGACGTCATCACACAGGTCGCGGCCGCGGCCCTCAGTGAGAGCTTGTGTGTTATCTGATTTTTCAAACAAAAGACAGTAATTACCCTACTGTTTACTTTAGCTCAGAAGCTTCTCCTGTCCTGGTAGAAGGTAATTTAGCTAATCTAGACTAATAAACAACATAAACCGAGAAGTCTGACTACACGGAGCTCATATGCTAATTACAGACAGCTTGACCAGGAAGTAGCAGAGCAAAGCAGCATTATTTCATTCATGCATCCTATGAAACTTTGAGATGAGACAACCCCTTTAAGGGTATGATCCGAAAATTTTGGATCCGAAAATCACATCCAAAAGTGCTGCGTCAATCGGAACCAACACACATCCAATACGCAGGTGCGTGATTGGATGCGTTTTGGCTGCAGCAGACACGCACCCTAGGGAGTCTGCTGCATCTTTCGGATCAAGAATTGACATGTTAATTTTTTGAACGGGTCCAAAAGAAGCATCAGAAAGACGCAAGTAAACACGCATTAGCGACCACTAATCTGAACGCCGATGCGATCACACTGCACATTGTTAGGTGCGTGTTTTGGTTCCTTTAGGTTCTGAAACACAGATCCAAAAATGCATCTAGAAATGTATGTAAACACGGACTCAACAAGCCGTGTGAACATACCCTAACAGTATGCATGGCTTGGTTCATGCTGATGTTCTACCTACAATCTATGTTAGCTCATAATATATTCTGTTATGAGTATCTCCTACCCTTGATGTCTTGTTAAGCCATCTTCCAGTCTACAAGCTAATGCAGTGTGTATGTGTATCCATATGGAGACCAAACTCTGTGCTATAGTGCGATTCTCCCATAACACACTGTATTTTCCCTTACAAGTGAGCAATACTGATACAATCTCATAGCGTCCCACAGCAAAATGAGATGGGTCCCCACATTCAAGTGACAGGAAACTGAAACAGCAGTATAAGTAGCAATAGTTAAAAGGGTCTCTCTCACCACAGTGGTTAGCTTTTAAAATGTAGAGAAAGGTAAATGAAGACTATCACCAAATACATTGCTGTTTTGATTTTGCTTTGTTAAGGAGACAAAGGTTTTATCTACTGCTAGTGTACACAGGTTTCTTTTGGTTACCGACCACCTCTCTCTCTGCCATTTCTCTTATCCAGTTGCTCAGATCTGCTGTCTGACCATGATGAGTCACTTCCTGACATCTCAACTCATTTTGACCATTAGAGCTCTGTAACTTTCTGCACTACAGATTATAAACATCCTGCACTCATGTCACTGAATAGCAATAGTCAAATAGCAGAGCTGATATGCCAATAGAACCACCCACACCCTAACCAGGAAGTGCAAGTCTGAAGCTGGCTGTGGCTCTGTGAAACACCATGGTTAAACAACCCCTTTCTGAGAGCAGGATGTGATAGAAGGAGAGAAGCTGAGCTCTGTTACATACAGGTTTATATGATCTGGAACAGAATTTAGGAGTAAAAAGCAGAGTAAATCCTGATAGGACTCCTTAAGAGACTTAAGTGGAAGTCCTGCTTACCCCGCCCACATACAGTGATTGATCGCTTTCTCTACATTAGTGTGTGTACAGAGCAAACTTTCAATCACTGTATTTGGGGAGAGTTAGCAGCGGTTTCATTTTCTGTTTTTTTTTTTCCCTCTGCTTTTTGCTCAGAGATCCTGCTCCAAATTATATAAACCTACACTCACCGCCAAACTTTATAGGTACAGCCTTCCAACTGCTCGTTAACATTAATTTCTAATCAGCAATCACTTGCGGCAACTCAGTGCATTTAGGCATAGACATGGTCAAGACAACTCCTGCAGTTCAAACCGACATCAGTATGGGAAGAAAGGTGATTTGAGTGCCTTTGACGTGGCATGGTTGTTGGTGCCAGAAGGGCTGTTGAGTATTTCAGAACTGCTGATCTCAGGATTTTCAGCCCATCTCTAGGGTTTACAGAGAATGTCCGAAAATAAAAACATCCAGTTGCGCAGTCTGTGGGCGGAAAATGCCTTGTTGATGCCAGAGGTCAAAGAGAATGGGCAGACTGTTCGAGCTTTTATAAAGGCAACAGTGACATCAAATAGCACCGTTACAACCAAGGTAGGCAGAAAGAGCATTTTCTGAACGCACAGTACGCAAAACTTTGAGGCAGATGGGCTACAGCAGCAGAAGACCACACGGGTTCCACTCCTTTCAGCTAAGAACAGGAAACTGAGGCTCCAATTTGCCCAAGCTCATCAAAATTTGGGAAACAGTAGAAGATTGGAAAAATGTTGCCTGGTTGATGAGTTCTCGATTTCTGCTGCGACATTCGGATGGGTAGGGTCAGAATTTGGCTGTCAACAACATGAAAGCATGGATCCATCCTGCCTTGTATCAACGGTTCAGGCTGGTGGGGGTTTGGTGCCCATGGTGTGGGGAATATTTTCTTGGCACTCTTTGGGCCTCTTGTACCAATTGAGCATCGTTGCAACACCTTGTTGAATCTATGCCACGAAGAATTGAGGCAGTTCTGAAGGAAAAAGGGGTCCCAACCCTTACTAGCAGGGTGTACCTAATAAAGTGGCCGGTGAGTGTATATATCACAGAACTCAGCTTCCCTCCCTTTATCACATCCTGCTATCATATTGGGAAGCATAAACCCTCCGACAGGTTCCCTTAAAAGGTATATCAGAGAACCCTCACAGTTGTGCTAGATAGCAGAAAGTCACCAACTTGTTATTCCCTACACGAAAATAAAGTGTTCTTGTACTTAGGCAAGCCACTTCAACATTAGGCCCCATGGCAGCTGCTGTGGCTATAGTTCCAACCATGTATACAAGGGAATAGTTAGACAATACAGTATGTCAGGACACATGCATTTCACAATTCAGTTAATAAGAGAAAAACCTTTGTGTGGCCACATGTGGAATACATGGTGCCATGGTACAGAGCTGGATAATGACTATATCATAGATGCCAAGTCTCCCGCTTCTGGCGGGACTCTCCCGTAAATGGGGGTCATGTCCCGCCCCCCCGGCGAGTCAGCAAACTCCTGCTCATGAGTGTGACTGTGATCTGCTGCCGGCGGAGGATCAGAGGCTCCTGACAGCACGATCATGAAGAACAAACGTGGATAACACATTACAGCCGCCAGGTCAGCCCTTATCTCATAGCACATTATCGTCCGGAGGACGCAGCTCACACTGGAAGCAGCAATACCGGACGCTGGGAGATGCTATCTGATAGTGTTTGTCTGGCAGAAGTTGCTGCTGCCTCCAGTGTGAGCTGTGTCCACTATCTCTGTCCTGTCAGTGTGTCTCTCTGGCCTCTGCACTCCCCCTCTTTCTCTGACCTGACCTCTCCCCCTGCACTCCATCTCATTCCCCTCCCTTCCCCCCTCCTCTCCTCTAACCTCCTCCTCACTGAGCAGTGATGACAGGATGAGAGCGTCTCTCCCTGTCTGTGTTCCTGTTGTGTTGGAGAGCGTGAGTGACATCTCCTAAGAGCATTGGCTAACACTGGGGGCACTACCTGGCTAACAATGGGGGCACTACCTGGCAACAATGGGGGCATCTACCTGGCTAACAATGGGGGCACACCTGGCTAACAATGGGGCACTACCTGGCTAACAATGGGGGCACTACCTGGCAACAATTGGGGCACTACCTGGCAACAAGGGGGCACTACCTGGCTAACAATGGGGGCACTACCTGGCTAACAATGGGGGCACTACCTGGCGACAGAGGGAGCACTACCTGGCGACAGAGGGAGCACTACCTGGCAACAATGGGGGCACTATCTCGCAACAGAGTGAGCACCACCTGGCAACAACGGGGGGCACTACCTGGCAACAATGGGGGCACTACCTGGCTAACAATGGGGCACTACCTGGCTACAATGGGGGCACTACCTGACAAACAATAGGGGCACTATCTGGCAAACAATGGGGGCACCTACCTGGCTAACTAAGGGGGCACCTACCTGGCTAACAAAGGGGGGTATCTACCTGGCTACAAATTTGGCTCTACCTGGCTACAGAGAGGGCATCTATTTGGCTACAAGGGGGCATCTACCTGCCTGTAAGGGGCACTAACTGGTTATGGGGGGCTACTACCTGGCTATAAGGGCATCTACCTGGCTTTCTTCCAAAGCCGTTATGCAGTTAGGTGGAGTGGGTGTGGCTTTTTGAAGGGGCGTGGCATACCGACAAGATGGGCGTGTCCATGCAAATTTTTGCTACTTTTTCATTTTCAAAAGTTGACAACTATGGACTATATACTTGAAAGCCACTGAATTAGTTAATGGGTTGTAACTTGTAAATGCATTTAGTTAGCACTGTGAGCATTCTTCTGTGATACATGCCAAGGTCATCTAATGTACCCACAGAATTTAATGGTTAAATCTATGCTAAAAGAATCTACATATTTATGATATTTTATGTAAAAGTTTTTGTGATCTCATAGGCTAAAAGTATAAGGTGAATCCGTTCTGAGCATTGAGAAATCGGGCTCACCAAATTTCCATTCACACAACAAGGATTTTCTGTCAGATTTTTACATCGTGTCAGGTTTAAAAACCATAAAAAAATGACCGAAAACCATCCCCACAGACCTCAGTTGAAATCTGAGTTGTATTTCACCAGATTCGGAGTTTCTTGAGGTCAGATTTCCAAAAACATGTTTGTTAATCCACCATATATCAAGTAAAAAAATGGGTCCTAAACATTTCTATATCGGATCTGTGTCCAAAACCTCATAGAGATGAATGGAACTCATTTTCTGACTGTAAATCCGGTGTAAAAAACAACCTAAACACAATATTGAAAACCGCGTAAAAAATACTCATTGGATGACACGGTATTGGAATTCAGAATCAGACGAGTATTTTGTCATTTGTCATGTGGACGTACCCTAAAAATACATTTTCCAATGTACTGAAAATCAAAAAACTAATATTTATATATTGTACATATCAAACAGGCATAAATACCTGATTGTACTATAAGCCTACAAGCCGTCTACCCAAATAGGAGCCTAGCATGTCCAAGTCCTGCCCTCGCTTATTTATTTCCCAAACCGAAATAGAAGGACATTTATTGACGGAGCAACCATCATGTTACAGGAGCATCCGGGTTGTCTGCTTCCTCAATCACAGGTAAATGCTATTTTGCTTAGCAAATACACTGTGTGTTTAGTGCATTAACTACTGCACCACCATAGCAGTGTGCATTACAGGTACCTGTGGTGGCATTTTTTCACTATTCTTTTGCCTGTGATTACATAAGATGTAGCAGAGCTAATTTGGATAGCAGAACAGAGCTGACATCTGACTGCAGGTAAAATGAGGTACATGCCTTTTTAAAAATGAAGCTCTATAAATATCATGCAAAATGTAATGTACAAGTAATAGCTAAAACCTAAAAGCCCCATGTATACAGGAAGACAACCGTAAACCTCACATAAATACCTCATCTGATCAGCGCAATGAATGCAAACATTGTCGAAGTTTTCACCCTGTCATCTACATGGAGATGTCTGGCGTTACAACAGAGTGGAAGAAAACATTAGCATCTAAAAGAAGCAGGCAACTACAATGCTTACTTTACACAGATCAGCCCCTCGGAGGAGGGTGTGGGGATGGATTTTAGGGTTGTTCACTAGAAAATGATTGTTTTTATACCTTACTGTGCATGTCTCTTTACATTATTATTAGAACTTATGGTGTATATTTAAGAAGCCATATTACAGAGTTTCATGGGCTATAAAACAAAGTAATATGCTGGGTAACCCTTGTGATCAGTGCTGTAGAGTCGGTGTCGTTCTAAAATGGACCAACCCCAAAAATATATTAGAAATTTGGCATAGATAGTTCAATGCAGTATGTGTGAACTATTTTTTCAGAAGGATTTAATAAAATTCTGTTCTGTACACTAACAAGCAAAAGAGTAACAATGTTTTAACTTTTTGACTTTCAGGCTTAATATTTTACCATCCACTACAGTTTTGAAAGGGAGACTACATCATTTTGTAGACCACTATCCTGGCTATCTCATACATAAATTGGACTTACAACTATAGTGTTTAGCATACTCTTAGTTATGTAACTGCATTGTTACGGTTTTGCTCCCAGTGGTGAAAAAAACAACAGTAGAGGTGGGTCATATGTTCCCTAATAGTGAGATCACAGACAACGTGTGACGTGCATTACACAAGTCTGGAATAGTAGCCTTAAAAAGGTGAAGAAGCCTCAACCTCGATATCTTCACAAGAAGCGTCAATTTTGAGTTTGCAGAAAAGTACGAAAAGAGGACAGTAAAAGGATAAAACGTGATTTGGAGCAATGAGATGAGAGTCAGTAGGCTGGGCTCTGATGGGTGCAAAGGGGGCTGAAACAATAAAGGAAAAAGGGGGCTGACAGATCGAGAAATTGAAGGAACTGTCAAGTTCGGTGGAGGAACCCTGATGATATATATGGGGTTGTTTCACAGCCAAAGGTATTGAATAATTGACCAGAATTGATGGTGTCCTTAATGCTGGGCTATATGTGAGTGTTCTACAAGAGGAATTACTTGGGTATGGGTATGAAAAGGATGACATAGTGTTCCAATAAGACAATGACCAGAAGCATATGTCAAGATTGGCAAAGAAATGGTTCAATGACCATGAAGTAGAGTTGCTGGATTCGCCATCACAGTCCCCAGACCTCTACCCTATTGAACACCAGTGGGTAGAGCTGAAAAAAATCTGTATTCCTACCTAGGTCGATCAGTAAAGTACAGAAGAGACCTGGGATCAGATTTCGGTTGAGACGCCTGAATCTGATCGAGAGCCCAGAAAGATTCAGGCAATGTTGAAAGGTGAATTTACAAAAAAAATAAAAATTTTGATTTGTAGGAGCAAAACAGTAACAATAAGAATCTAGACTTTTAGTTGAGATGAATGTGTGCTGCACTTTATGTACATGCTCAGTAGTGAACCTCCTCTGGTAGAGATCACAGGAAAAAGGCACGGAGAAGGAATGGCTGCACTTATCTCAGTAGGGGCTGTGGAGCCGGAGTCATGAAGTCGCAGTCCATTTTGATGGGAGTGGGAGTCAAAGAAAGTGAAAAAAGGTTATACATATGTAGAGAACAGGAAACCATGTCCTAGCAGTCACTGTAAACAGTACACCTCCTTTACACAGGAAGCTCACTGGAGTAGTCACATAGTGTTAAGTCTGATACTCTGATGACTACTAAACAGATGGCAACCTGTCACTCAGCCTGGCCCCAGCACAGGTTTTACCACCATAGAGGTCGTTATTCTAGAATAGTACCAGTCTAATACCAGAAGAATGGATATTGAATGAGCAGTGTGCACTGGTTGCTGCTCTTTCTCCATGACATTATGTGCTCTTTACCCTATTAACCCTTTTGGGATGTATCCAATTTTTGTTACCTTCTCCCCCCTTTATCTTACAAGAGTCGCAATGTTTTTTCTGTCAATGTAACTATAAGGGGCCATTCACACGGCACAGGACAAATAGCGGTCGGTTTATCCGACCAGTATTTGTCCTGTTTTCGTGCCGTGCACACAGCCACAGGGGGACGGTTTTCCTCCCCTCGTTCATATTCCGTCCTGAAAAACCGCAGGGCGGAAAATCCGTGCAGTGGGGACCGCTGCACGGATTTTCCATTAAGGTCCGTGTAAAAGTTTTTTAGGCGGTTTTGAAAACCGAAAACCGGCTGAAAGACCGCGCTATAGGGACATGGCCTAAGCCTGTTTCTTAACTTGTACTTTTTAATGACACCATTAAAACACATTAAAACCTAAAAAAAAAAAAAAAATCTATATTTTTGGGATAGAATAAGTTTCCTGGTAAAAATGACATGTCAAATTAAAGCTAAAGAGTTTATCGGTACCACCTAATAGTAATTATCACTTTTTGATCACAGTTTAGGAAGATTTTTTTTTGAGAGTGTAGGTGACCAACTTAATACATTTTTTAACTGAATCTCCCTTATTCACTCACCAACAGTTTGTTACAATGTATCAATACACAGTGGTACCTCAGGTTTCAATGGTCTCAGGACACAATATTCTCAACATACAATGGTCTTTCCTGGGACATTGTATGTTGAGTGAGGTTTCAAGATACAATGTCCCAGACCCTGATCCAACTGTTTTTTATGAACATTTTAGTTACAAAACATCTGTATTAGTGACGTGCATCCAGGGCTTGACAGTCTAGTAGCGCCTCTCTACAGTACAGTGCGATACTACATGCCCTTTACATGTGCCAGGGTGGGAAGCTCCTTTAGGCACCAGGTGAGGGCTCCATTTTCTTTTTTCTGCTACAATGTGTATAAATTACATGACCAAAAAAAGCTCCTGTCCTTATCATAGAAAGTAATTTTCAGCAGCTCTTACTGGTTGTTATATGTTAACTCATAATGTACATCAGTTAAAGCGGAACACAAGCTGCTGAAACTTCCTGTCAGTGATACAAGCAAGCTGCACCAAGCTTAGTAATCATTGCACCGAAGACGAGCAGTTGTCACACGTCATATCAACTACTCATATAGTACAACATTCAAAATGGATATTGCAATCGGCTGCCAGAAGGTGAAGAAGACTAACTGTGCAGCTCATGTCCTTTGCAGCATGTATTAACAGCAACAAATAATGGATGCAAAAGAATAAAAATGTGTATGCTAGAAGAAAACAGCTTTAAAAGCATTTACTGATTTTTTTAGTCCAAAATCCCCTTAACAGGTTTTAATGTATTGCCGCTCATTAACAGATTCAATATTTAACTTAAAAGGTAGGCCAGATTAATATAGGACTAGAAAAATTAGATTTTCAAACCAAGTATTTCCCACTCTGGTTTATCGCGCCTGTTTATTTCGGGTGTTTTTTAATTCTTTGGCCATTGACCAACAAATTACATCATTACAAGCTGGCCAATTCTACAGAACCTTTAGTAAGAATTGGTTCTAATTATGCAGCATTCGTTCTTAATGAGCAAGTCATCAAGAAGGCGGCTAAACGTAGAAAAATATGGAGATAAACAAAAATAAAAAGTTACAGAGGTCCCTCTTCACCTAAAAGACAGGACTTAATTCTTAAGTCCTGCAGATTTCACTTTGGCCAATAAGCCTAATAATATTCTGACACTTCCTGTTCTGTTTAGAGAGCTTTTCAGCAGTGTGCTCATTATGAGTAAAAGCAGGGTCAAGCTGAAAGGAGACACCATTGTGTAAAGATAACACAGAATCCACCAGTCACAAGAGGAGATGTCACAGCTCCCCCTCTCCCCTCCTTTCACAGTGAAAACTCTCCTATACAAGTCTATGGGACAGAATCTGTCTTAAGAAGCCTAGGTGCATGAAGCTGCTGTAAAGTATCTCTCTGACTGCTGTTAAAGCTGTGCAAGCAAGAATGTATTCCCCACAATCATATATAGACTGCCGAATATATAAATCTACAATCAGGAAATAAAAACGACAGAGGAAAAGAATATGGATCAGGGTCTTGATTTAATAAGTAAAAAAAAAAATTGCCCAGTTTCAATTTGATCTTAATGGAGGGAATAGTTGCTAGGAATGCATAAGACAACACAATTTAAAGGGAATAGGTAATCAAAAACCGAGCCACCGTTTAATTTGCTACTTTTTTTTTAGACATTTTTTTTTCAAATCACTATTTAATAAAAATCCTACAATCCTGCAGTTAGCATCTTGGCAACTAGGCCTAAAAATAGTTTGACACTTTTTGTTCTTTAGGTACATTTTTTTGTATCCTTTTCAGGAGGTAGATAACACATGATCCAATACTCACAGTAGGTCACAGCTCATCATCTACTCTTCCCTGCACAATGACTTCTTCCCGGGTCACAGAGCCAGTCTAGAAAACTCTCCTATAGAAGTCAATGGGTCTGCAGTGAAGCATCTCTCTGATTGCTGTCTCTTATCTCAGTAAAGCAGCTCTCTAAAAGTAACTCGGGCAAGATGGCTGCTACCCCAAATCATATACAGACAATTACAATCTGAAGATTAAAATGGCTAAGAAGAAAAGAATGTGTATCATTATCTCATATTAATTAGTATATTATATTATATTATATATATATATATATATATATATATATATATATATATATATATATATGCCAGATACCCTTTAAAAGGCTTTGACAATATCTCTATAAGAAATAGTCAATAATTACTTACCGTATATGGTTTTCTGAGGTAATGTGATGAAATGAAGAATTGCTGACTCTCCAGTCTATGGATCAGAAGAGGCCAAGTGTTGTATCCTCACAGAGCACATATAATGATATATCCTAGTCAGAAGCCCATCTCACTTGGCTGAACTATCTCTAAACTACATTGGCGCATAGAATGGCTTTTTCTCTTCCCTACATTCAGCCTGTGGTATTTATTTAGATACATTTATGTATATGAACTGTAGTAATATAATAGTAATTACGATATGTTTACAACATAGTAAATTATGCTGTCCTTCCAAGTCTCTGATCTAGTCGCATGGGATAATAGTCATGGATACAAAAAAAAACCTGCCTACTTCCTTGCAGCACTTATGCGGGATCTACAAACCGCCCATGCTTCAGTCATTACGAAGGACGCTGCCTAATAATCGTCCTCTTAATTCTTACTATAAGACACAAGTGTATCCCCTAATGCTAGTACTTACAACATTGTCCATTCTACTGAGCATTAGTTTATATCTTGCGCATATTTAGGGTATATTCACACAGATTCAAAAGTGCTGCATAAAATGTATCCAAAAAAGTGCCCAAAGTGTGGGGCGTGTTTGGATGTGTTTTCTGTGCGGCAGAAACGCACCCTACGCGTCTGCTGTATAAAACGGATCAAGAGTTGACATGTCATTTCTTTGAATGGATTCGAAAGACGCATGTAAAAAACATATCAGTGATCAGACGTCTGAACAATGATACGTGTTTTACATTGAAGCTAATTTAAATCACACTGCACATTATTAGATGCGTGTTTGGGTCTGAAACACTGATCCAAACACACATCTAAAAAATGCCCTTAATATGCAAACATGAAATAAACATTTTATATTAACAGTGTATATTCAATCTGATGGAGAAAAGTAATGTATTCTGAAACGTGTTATTTTGAGAATAAAAAATCTCTCTTTTTTTCAAAGATTACAATGTGTTGACGTCGATTTTATAATTACACTGATAAATAAATGTAACTATTTTTAATATTTACATGCGTTTAGGCCGGAAATAGCACAGCCCCAGAGAAGCAGCTTTTTCTGCCTTCTTATACATTACAGTGGAATAACCTAAATTTATAAATTTACAAATTTATAAATATAATAGAAGTCACAGCTTTGTTTTCTCTTCGTAAAGATGCACTAAACCTCATTTCTCATTTGCATTGTGTTATAATCTGACTCCCCTTAGCATTATGTTCACTTAACTCTAAAGATTTAAGACCAATGGAAAATGTTGTGAAGAACAGAGGCTAGAATTAGGGTGCTTTCACACGGTGCGTTTTTGATGCGTTTTTTGTGCAACAATATATATCATTAATTGCTGTGTCTTTCTGCACAAAAAACGCATCCAAAAAACACCAAAAACGGTGAAAGCACCCTTAGGGCTTGTTCACACGGTGTTTTTGTGATCCGTTTTACGGATCCGCAAAACGGATCTAACAATTGTCAGTGTGATTAACATTGAGTTGAATGGCAAAAGCGCATTGCTGTTCCCACGGGAGATCAGCAATGCGCTTTTGAGAGCTCTTCTGCACTGCGCTTTTCGCATCCGCTTTAAGAAGTGACATGTCAATTCTTATTGCCTTTTACGCAACTGAACGCCCATTGGAGATAATGGAGATATGAGAGAGGAGAGAGACAGAGAGAGAGAGACAGAGAGAGACAGAGAGAGAGACAGAGAGAGACAGAGAGAGAGAGACAGAGAGAGCCCTCGAAAACGCATCCGGAAAGCATTCAAAACGGATCCAAATAAAGTATCAAATGCTGCGTTTTGCAGATGCGCTTTTCAAGTGCCGAAAACGGATCCGTAAAAAAGATCCAAAACGCCGTGTGAACAAGCCCTTAGAAGTCTAACTGGCAACTGAAAGTGTCTAGGAATACAGAGTTTTGAGATTATGCATGGCGGCCTCATGACAGACAGAACTTCAGATTGTATAGGACATTCATATATCAAGGCGAAAAATAGGATGTATTAATAGTCTTACCTAAAAGTAAAGTCGGCTCCAAGCTTTTCTTCTGTAGTCCTAAACTCTGCAAGTCTTCATTGCTGCCGCACTTCATGACGGAGTTAATGGATGAGATGGTGCTGATAAGCTGGGAGTTGAGAGTTCCTATCTGTGAGTATGGTTCACCAAAGGTTTCTGCCAGCTCAGTGTAGTTTTCAGCAAGTAGCATCTGTTGTTCTTGTAGCAGCTTCTGCACTCGCTCAATGTAATGGTCAATAGCTGGAGATTCAATATTTGATTCATTTACTGCAGGGGAGCATTCTTCACCCACCGCTACAGATCTTGTAGTAACAGACATGGGTTCAGGCTCACTAGGTCCACATGCTATACTACGTGACTTGACCCCAACCAGAAAGTTATCAAAGACATTTATTTGACCTATTCCAAAATCTTTGGTTTTTCGGATGGAATGAACATGTTCAAAATCAGAATCAGATGTACATATTCCCAAAGAACGAGTTTTCGGCATGACATCGATTTCCTTTACTTTACCATCTCCTACAGCTACTGAGCGCATTTCTACACTCTCTGTGTTGGTATGTTTGCTATACATACTATAGGTTGTATTTGTACCTATATCAACAAGACTGGGCAGATCCGTGTTAGTAAATTGGTTTGAGACCTACAAATCAGTGTTAGTTTGCTGGGTTGTAGTCCAAGGAGACACATTTCTGGCAGAGTCCACTTTTTTAACCAGTTCGGTGTTGACACCACGGGAAAAAGAATCCAACAGTGGCTTAACAATAACATCCACAGAACAATCTCCACAGGCAACAGATTTCATATCCTTAACTCCAGCCTTTCTTGAAGTCAGCTCGGGAACATTCTCCTCTATGCACAGCCCGCTTTCACCACTGGTCTGGTCCGAACCAACACATTTGTCACACATCTTAAGCTCCCATTCCACACCCACATCACAGGTCTCTACCATCTCTTTTATAATCCAGTGATTCATAGGGAAGTCAGGACCCACAGATGCATTTTGAAGGCAAGGGCTACATGAAACCCCAACACTGCTTGTTTGTAAGCAGCTCCCAACAGAAGAGTCAACTACATCTAAACAGCCTCCATGATTTTGGTCCCTGGTTTCGATCACAGCCTCAACCATCCTGCTGCAAGTTAAGGGCTGGGCCATTACTGCTTTGTCCACTCCTTTCCTTGAGCCTGCAGCCCGTATCTCAAGCTTCAGTTTAGTCATTTCCATTTCATAGGTGGTTTCCCTCAAGTCTGTTTCAAGTCGATAGATTTTATCTTTAAGTGCTTCGATAGTTTGTTGTTGGAGTTCAACTTCTCTTTCAACATCAGTAGTTACCCCAAGCATTTCCTCAGTAACACCGACTCCAGTGCTTTTTTAAATCTATTTCGGTGCCTACAGAGATCTCTCTGGTGGGTTTTGCAGATTTATAGTAAACTACCACATCATTCATGTTTTCATCAGCACCAACAGCAACAGAACGGCCACATTTTTCTTTAGCTTTCCTCTCCTTAGACTGTGATGTACAGTAAGCTTCAAAACTGCTATCCTGAATTTTCTTTTCTAGAGCCTGCATTTCAGCTGTCAGTTGCCTAAACTCCTTAAGTGTGTGTGTATTTTGCTCAGGAGTTTCCATCTCGTCTTCAGAATCTATATGTAACTCCCCTACAGACTTAACTGGCGTCCGTGATGATTCAAAGCCAGCAGCATTACCGGCACTGTAGGATCTTTTGCGGAAACCTGTGGCATCATTCTGATTACTGACTTTTTGGTTTTTAATTTCAGACGAAAGCTGTCTTTTTTCTTCTTGTAATACTGAAATTTTTACCTGAAGTATTGGAATAGTTTTTACCTGTTCCTCAAGTTCTTTCAAACGTTTAAGGGCCATAGCCATCTGCTCCCTGATATGCTGGAGGTGCATGGGACTCACATTTGTCACTGGTGTTGTTACCCCTGAACTTAGCGGACTGTGACGAATGGAGCTTCCTAATGATGAGGCAAAAAAGGCACCAAAATCACCATTGACTTGGTGTCCATTTTGAAATTGCTGAGCTGCTGACACATGCCCTACCGATCCAGTAAATGATGAAAGTGAACCGGTTGAGCCCATTCCCCCAAAACTTGCAAGCCTGGGCCTACGCACATCATTGAAAGATGAAGCTACCTGCATGACTTTTTCTTGTTCAAGCCTGTGGCGAGTTTCCATCAGTGTTTTTGTAACATGAAAATTGTGTTTGAGCAGATGAGGGGAAGATGGAGGTAATGGTTTGTTTTCAGGGATGACTAAAAAGTTTGAAGAGCCTTCTTGAGAAGTGGATGATCTGGCAGAAACAGTATGTCGCCTGGCAATTAATGAAGGAGACTGCTTATTTTCATCACTGTTAGAGGAGGAAAGAGACTCTGTGGAGCGCCAACCAGGTCCCTGACAGGGTTCTGTCCTGTCCGCTAAAAAATGGGAACCCAACTTGTGCTTCTTTATAATCTTTACTTTCTTTAGGGTGTTCCCCTTTTGTATGTCCTCAACATACTTTACAAAGTCCAGGTCTATCTGGTAGCCATATGGCGTTTCCACAAAATATGCAGCTCTGGGATCTCTTTCATCTTCACCATTTGAGATACTTTCCTCTTTTTCTACAAACATAAGGAATAAACAAATTAACACAAGCAACAAATATGGGGCAATACATTCACTTACATTTCAATTAATAATGCATTTTAACATGATGCAGATTACAAGTGGCTGAACATGACTTGTTCCTACAGGGACATTATATATATATATATATATATATATATATATATATATATAAATAATACACACACACACACATATACATACACTACTGTTCAAAAGTTTGGGGTCACTTCTAAATTTCCTTATTTTTGAAAGAAAAGCACAGTTTTATCAGTGAAGATAACAATAAATGAATCAGAAATACACTCTATACATTGTTAATGTGGTAAATGACTATTCCAGCTGCAAACATCTGATTGTTAATGAAATATCTACATAGGTGTACAGAGGCCCATTTCCAACAACCATCACTCCAGTGTTCTAATGGTACATTGTGTTTGCTAACTGTGTAAGAAAGCTATTGGATATTTTGAACACCCATGAAAACCCTTGTGCAAGTATGTTAGCAGTTTTGCCGATTATAGAAGCTATAAAACTGACTTTCCTTTGAGCTAATTGAGAATCTTGAGCATTACATTTGTTGGTTTGATTAAACTCGCAAAATGGCCAGAAAAAGTGAACTTTCATGTGAAACTCGACAGTCTATTCTTGTACTGAGAGATGAAGGCTACTCCATGCGAGAAATTGCCAAGAAACTGAAGATTTCCTACCATGGTGTGTACTACTCTCTTTATAGGAGAGCACAAACAGGCTCTATTGAGCTATTGTGGGAGCAGCTTGACCGTATGGTGCGCAAAAAGTGCCCATCAAGCCAATCCAACTTGTGAGAGGCGCTTCTGGAAGCATGGGGTGAAATTTCTCCAGATTACCTCAGCAAATTAACAGCTAGAATGCCAAAGGCCTACAATGCTGTAATTGCTGCAAAGGGAGCATTCTTTGACGAAAGCCAAGTTTGAAGTAGAAAATTATTATTTCAAATAAAAGTCATTATTTCTAACCTTGTCAATGTCTGGACTATATTTCTATTCATTTTGCAACTTATTTTATAAATAAAAGTATGAGTTTTCAGGGAATACACAAAATTGTCTGGGTGACCCCAAACCTTTGAATGGTAGTGTGTACACACACATATATATATATATATATATATATATAATATATTTATATATAATATAATAACATACACTACACACACACACACACACACACACATACAGTGCCATGCGAAAGTATTCGGCCCCTTTGAACTTTTCAACCTTTTGCACATTTCAGGCTTCAAACATAAAACTATAAAAAAAAAAAATTTGGGGGTGAAGCATCAACAAGTGGGACACAATTGTGAAGTGGAACTAAATTTATTGGATTTTTTAAACTTTTGTAAAAAAAAAACAAAAAAAAAAAACTGAAAAGTGCGGCGTGCAATATTATTCGGCCCCTTTAGTTTCAGTGCAGCAAACTCACTCCAGAAGTTCGGTGAGGATCTCTGAATGATCCAGTGTGGTCCTAAATGACTGATGATGATAAATATAATCCACCTGTCTGTAATCAAGTCTCCGTATAAATGCACCTGCTTTGTGATAGTCTCAGGGTTCTGTTTAATGCGCAGAGAGCATCATGAAGACCAGGGAACACACCAGGCAGGTCCATGATACTGTTGTGGAGAAGTTTAAAGCCGGATTTGGATACAAAAGATTTCCTAAACTTTAAACATCCCAAGGAGCACTGTGCAAGCGATCATATTAAAATGGAAGGAGTATCAGACCACTGCAAATCTACCAAGACCCGGCCGTCCCTCTAAACTTTCATCTCAAACAAGAAGACGACTGATCAGAGATGCAGCTGTCAGGTGTGGGAATTCATTAAGAATTGATTCAAAACATTAGAACTCTGTTTGTACCTTTCATATTCATTGATTATATCTAGAAACTGTCTATATACTATTTGCATGAATCAGTCTCTATCTTTATTACCACTGACCAGTTAAATCAGATATTATATGCTTGAAATGCACAGTTTTTTGCAAGAAAATTACCTTCAGGAAGTACCTGTCCTGAATGTGCTGAAGACATTAAAATGGATTCACTATGGATTACTAAGAAGATAGCTTAAGCAAAAAAGCAGACTAACATGGCATAGAGATCACCTGTTTTGACATCCAGTATCCGGCACAGTAAAGAACTCGAACGGTTTTAAACAACTTGAGCGGTTTAACATTGTGCAAAGCATGCAGAAATGTATATTACCATAAAAGAACTTGGTGCTTGATTTCTTACTAACTCGTCCCATCAAATGTCAATTAACCAATGAGCAAACAACACAATGTATACGTATCACCCACTATAAAAGCTTCTACTTCCTGATAATAAAACAGAATTGCTTTCCAGACAATCTGTGTGGATGGTACTTCCTGGGGCTCCAGCTGTTACAGCAAAAATATATTAATTTGGAAGAGGTGGCAACCGGCAAGAGTACAGATACAAAAGGGTTAAACTGTACTTATCACAGCCAAGAGGCCCATGATCAGCTGAGGTGGGAGAGTCTGTTCACAGGACAACAATCAGTCGTACACTGCACAAATCTGGCCTTTACGGAAGAGTGACAAGAAGAAAGCCATTTCTCAAAGATATCCATAAAAAGTCTCGTTTAAAGTTTGCCACAAGCCGCCTGGGAGACACCAAACATGTGGAAGAAGGTGCTCTGGTCAGATGAAACCAAAATCGAACTTTTTGGCCACAATGCAAAACGATATGTTTGGTGTAAAAGCAAAACAGCTCATCACCCTGAACACACCCTCCCCACTGTCACACATGGTGGTGGCAGCATCATGGTTTGGGGCTGCTTTTCTTCAGCAGGGACAGGGAAGATGGTTAAAATTGATGGGAAGATGGATGGAGCCAAATACAGGACCATTCTGGAAAAAAACCTGTTGGAGTCTGCAAAGTACCTGAGACTGGACGGAGATTTATCTTCCAACAAGACAGTGATCCCAAACATAAAGCAAAATCTACAATGGAATGGTTCACAAATAAACGTATCCAGGTGTTAAAATGGCCAAGTCAAAGTCCAGACCTGAATCCAATTGAGAATCTGTGGAAAGAGCTGAAAACTGCTGTTCACAAACGCTCTCCATCCAACCTCACTGAGCTGAGCTGTTTTCCAAGGGGGAAGGGGGCAAGAATTTCATTTCTCTCGAGTGCAAAACTGATAGAGACATACCCCAAGCGACTTGCAGCTGTAGTCATAGGAAAAGGTGGCGCTACAAAGTATTAACTTAAGGGGGCTGAATAATTAGGCACACCACACTTTTCAGTTTTTTATTTTTTACAAAAGTTTAAAATATCCAATAAATTTCATTCTTTATAAAAAATAAAAATTTGTATCTTTATGTTTGAAGCCTGAAATGTGGCAAAAGGTTGTAGTTCAACTGGGCCGAATACTTTCGCAAGGCACTGTATATATATATATATATATATATATATACATAGATACATACATTATACACACAGTATTTCACAAAAGCGAATACACCCCTCACAGTTTTGTAAATATTTTATTATATTTTCATCGGACAACACTGAAGATATGACACTTTGATATGATGTAAAGCAATCAGTGTACAGCTTGTGCAACAGTGTAAGCTTTGTTGTGCCCTCAAAATAACTCAACACAGCCATTAATGGAATACTCTTCTGCTCCTCCATGAAGACATCACAGAGCTGGAGAATGTCAGAGACCTTGCGCTTCTCCACCTTCCAACAGGTGCTCAATGGGGTTTAGGTCTGGAAAAATGATTGGCCAGTGCAGCACCTTTAACCTCATTTTCTTTAGCAAGGCACTGGTCGCTTTGGAGGTGTGTTTGGGGTCGTTATCATGTTGGAATACTGCCCTGTGGTCCAGTTTCTGAAGGGAGAGGATCATGATCTGCTTCAGTATGTCACAGTACAAGTTGGCATTCTTAATTCACTCAACGGACTGTAACTGTGCCCCACAGCTGGCAGCACTCATGCAGCCCTAAACCATGACACTCCCACCACCATGCTGGACAGTAGGCAAGACGCACTTGTCTTTGTACTCCTCACCTGGTTGCCGCCACACACTTGACACGATCTGAACCAAACAATTTTATCTTGGTCTCATCAGACCTTAGGACATGTTATCCATTAGTCTGCTTGTTTTCAGCAAACTATTTGTGGGCTATCATGTGCATCATCTTTAGAAGAGGCTTTCTTCTGGGATGGCAGCCGTTGATGCAGTATGCGGCCTATGGTCTGAGCACAGACAGGCTGGCCCCCATAGCAATGATGGTAGCACTCTTACGTCTATTTTTAAAAGAAAAGCTCTGGATATTACACACTCAATTTCTTTGTTCGACCATGGCAAGGCCTGTTCTGAGCAGAATCTGACTTGTTAAACCATTGTATGGTCTTGCCCACCGTGCTGCAGCTCAGTTTCAGGGTGTTGTCAATCTTCTAATAGCCTAGATGATCTTTATGTAGAGCAACAATTCTTTTTTTTCAGATCCTCAGAGAGCTCTTTGCCATGAGGTGCCATGTTCAACTTCCACTGACCAGTATGAGAGAGTGTGAGAGCGATAACACAAAACTTAACACACCTGCTACACATTCACACCTGAGACCTTGTAACACTAATGAGTCACAGGACACCGTGAAGGGAAAATGACAAATTGGGCCTAATTTGTCCATTTTCACTGAGGGGTTTATTCATTGTTGTTGCCAGCAGTTTAGATGATGGCCTTGTGAGTTATTTTGAGGGCACACCAAATTTACACTGTTATACAAGCTGTACACGGACTACTTTAAATTGTATTTTAAGTGTCATATTTTCATTGTTGTCCCATGAAAAGATATAATACAATATTTACAACAATTTAAGGGGCATACTTCACTAGTGTGAGCTACTGTACACATGCACACACACACATACCGTGTTTCCCCGAAAATAAGACCACTGCGATTTTTTCAAACTTAGCAATATAAGGCCTCTCCTGAAAATAAGACCTAGCAGAAGTCATTGCTGCAGCTCCCCCATATACAGGGCTGTTCCTAAGGGCAGGTGGAGTGAAAGGTGTGGATGGGGGCGGGTGTTCCCAAGCCCCGCACACCCCGAGAAACAGCCCTGGGACAATACAGGTTTGATAAATGAATGGGGGCGAAGGACCTGTCCTGGGAGATCATGTGACTGTGATGTCACCGCAGGTCCGAACTTCCCAGGAGAGGAGACAAAATTTAAATGTAAGACAGAGGGATGAGGGGGAGAACAGAGCAATGATACTGACACACAAACACACACATCTCACTGGCTGATGGGGTATGCTGGAACTTCTAGTTCCACAAGTCCCAGCATGCCACAGTTGTCATCCTCTGAGATACGTCACTGTAGCTGCCATAAAATGTCCTTTATATAAAGAAGAGTCCCAGCATGTAGATTCTACACCTATACACTAATGAGATTGGTACATGTAAGTGACACCAGGGGTGAGGGGGAAGTTTTTTTTATATACATATATAGATCCCTGTGAAATTGCATCAGAGTCATCTATGCAGGAAAGAATATCTCCCCTCGCCCCGTGCAAACGGGGGACGTCCCTGTTCAGAAGGACAGAATGAAAACCTCTCTCCAGTTCCAGAGCCGCGTCTCCCCGGTTTTCGGTTTCCATGCTGTCTCTTCTGGACATGGACGTCCCCCGGCTGCACTGCGTGGGGGTGGATTTTCTTTCCTGCATAGATAAATAACTGATGCGTGTGCACAGGGATCTATGTATGTATAGAAAAATCCTCCGTAGTGTTACATACAAGCGTTAATCTGAGGAGTCTATGGCTGTAGAATGTACAATGTGACGCTCTTCCAGTCACAGCCAGGCTCTCCCACACTTCTTTAGCGGTGTCGATCGCTATACACTGCAGCTGCTCGCACATGCACCACCAGACTCTTCCTACAAATATGATGGAAATAAAGCCAACCTGGGCTGAGATGCTGCCATATAAGATTTTTTTTATTCATGGAAAAATAAGACATCCCCTGAAAATAAGACCTAGCTCATCTCTAGGAGCAAAAATTAACAGGGTATATATATCTCTATATATTTATCCACACAGATAGATCTCTATATAGATATATATATATAGCTATATGCTGTATCTATAGCTATCTATCAGAAGTCCAATCACTCCGATTGCTTAGAAAATGAAACAAACTACATAAAATATAATTGAGTGTATGATTAATAAATGAAGACACTGACAGTTTATATGATCAGCACACACAAGCCACAAGGTGACTAAAGATCTACAACATTTTCCATTGTGGGGATAATAACAGACATTTGCCGTTTCGTTCCCAGACAAGTCACAAACTGATAAACCAACATGTTCCAATGCCCGTTCCGCTCCCACTCCCAACATGAACATGTAAACAGACAAATCTTTCTTTTTGAGCCGAATGTTTTTCCACCTTTTGTTTCTGAGGAATCCAGGAGGAGAAGCCATCAGCCAGCTCTACATTAAAAACACAAGGCTGTTAAAGGGCAATGCCACCGACCGAGGAATCCTTTGCTTGCAGATACATCTTTTCTCTTGGTAACATGCTTTTTGCCCACCTCGGCACATGCACAAACTAAAAATATGCAGACAGACCTGTTCTGAGCTCTTGTCTGAAATTCCGCAGCTGAAAGAGAAACTGCCTGAGTTCACATAACCGGGAAGTTAAATCTGGGTCCCCCAAGCTAGTGCTGGGCCATTACACAAGCTAGACGCACAAACCTCAGTCCTAATGACATTAGAAGCAGGAACTCGAAGGAGAGTGTTAACAGGAAGAAAAACACTACGAGGCTGGATGAAGAGAGACGTTGCTTTTATAGAAAGACTTACTTGTATTCGGCAGGAGCTGTGCTGCATACAGTCAGACCCAGCCGCTTTGTGCTCATGCTGACAGTGCCTGTCATACCTCCGGCTCCCTCGCCAGCCAAGCTACTAACCGCACAGCTGCCTTTTCAACTTTTTTTTTCCTTTGCCGCATATGGAAAAAGCCACATTTGTATAAACTTAGCAGAAGACGGCTGACTTTTCCATAGGTCAGTCGTTTACCAACAACTTCTGCTGGACAATCTCCTTCCACCACCCTCTGAAAGCCTCAGCTGTTCAGTGCAGAGTCACACTTCAAACACTGCAAAGCCACATCCTGGCTCTTAAAGGTGCAGTCACTTGTGAAACTCCCATGAACTTTGACAGCCACATGCTTGCTGGGAAGGAGCCAGGAGTTTCACAACTTAAAAAACACACACACAAATTCACAATATGGCAAGTGTTCAGAAGTGTTGCACTGTTAATAGTTTACAACACAAACAGCCTTTTATATGTTCGTCTTATTGTGGCCTACATGGTGAGAAACTGTAAAATACTGCAGTGTGAAAGTGCCCTTAAAGAGGTCTTCTCACCATGTAGCCTCACAGAGATTGCTCTTCACAGTCAGCTTCAGACTCACAGTTCCTTGTCAGGCTGTTGATGGTTCTACAGCAGTGATTGGTGTATCCTATCTGCTATTTCTGTTATAGTGATATGAGTGCAAGAGATTTATAATCTGTAGTGCACAAAGCTACAGAGCTCTAAGGGTATGTTCACATGGTGAATTTTGGCACATTTTCTTGCACAGATTTTGCGCCAAAACACATGCCAAAAATGTTCTAAACACTTCCTATAGACTGCAATGTAAAATAAGCACTGTCATTTAAATGACGTGTTCTACTCTTGTAATTTTCGGCGTGCCTGGAAAGAAATGACATTCTAATTCTTTCAGTTGTATACATGCTATAAAATAATAAAGTATTGGAGGCAGAAATCTGCTTCGGGCAATACATGTCAATTTCAAGTTGAAATTACGAGCTAGCAGGTGCGTCATTTCAACGATGCAACGAACGTGTTTTGCGGCGCACAAATATACGTGTCGCAAATATGCTGTGTAAACATAGCCTAAGGGTTAAAACTTCTCATTAACTTAAATAAATGAACTCCTGTGCTAGAGATGAGATGGAGTATGGCGTAACTTACTATGGTCAGAGGGCAATTGAAGCAATCAGATAAGAGAAAAAGCAGGGGGTAGTATCAAATATAAAACATCAGTCTAATAGTAGAAGGTAAAATCTTTATCTCCCGAACAAATCAAAACCAAAACAGCAATGCATTTGGTAATAGTCTTAATTTACCATTCCTTGCATGTTAAAAGCTAATCATTGTGGTGAAAAAAACCCAGTTAAGATGCCCTTAAACAGCTATTCCCAGGCCCCCCATCAGTAATTTCTGGTTCCCAAACAGCCAAAGCATCTGTGACCCCATTCATTTATCAGTTTCTATCTTGTACCACATCAGAGGGCCTCTTTTTCATCGGGGCCCCTAATAGAAGTACAGCCAAAACTGCCCTGCTCGCAACCCTGGCTATTCCTCCCAATTCCCCTATGTACATGTGCACTTAGTTTGGCCAAGCATGCAGGGTTTGTCAATAGTGAAAGGAGAGAAAGCCGCTCTCAAAGACTCCTTTGACGGTAGTTTATCTCAAGGGAAGACAAAATGATCAATCATTAAACAAATCAACTTAATCCTTCTATTCCCCAATATCATCAGTCACAGAAGAGTGAGGAGAGGAAGGCCCCACACACATTAGACAGCCATTCCTGCTAAAATGGTTTACGGGGGCCTGTACACAGAGGCTGTTCTAAAATCACAATGTGCAAGCATTAGGCTGTGTTCACACATGAAAACCATGAAAGCAGTGTGAATAGAACCTTGTTGATTGTATGAGGTCTAATATCAAATCACTAACTTGCTGGTGACCTAAGGTTCATGTAAGAGCAAACATTCCACCGTTTTTAAGGATTCCAAATTGACGTACAATACAAATATCACACGTATTAAAATACCTACTTTGTAAGTTTCAAGGGGAAAGACTAAATGTTTGATATTTGCAGTAATCATAAGGGAATATTTATATTATGATGCAAATTGTATTATCCAGTTGTCGAGTATTATATGCATACAAAAAAAAATTCTGGATCACTAAACCTGCAACAGAAAATGTAGTATTTCATAATGACAAAACTTAACTGAAACATAGCACCAAATGCTACTTCACCTGCTGGCTCCCAAAAAATCCTGCTCAGGGCCACAAGTGTCATTTCACTATGCACGCTGGTACCATGTGCTCCTCAGGCTGCAGCAATGGAAACCTGCCATAAATACTTCTCTAAATATACCCCTCCTAAGGTGCAGAAATGTCGATTAGGTTCCGTCCACATGGTATGGTTTCTTGGTCAGACGGTTTGCAGATTTGGAAACCATCTGAAAACTGAAAGAAACCGTCCCCATAGACTTTAATATAAAATCCATTCAGTAGCCTACACTGAACAGATTTTCAGCTGCCGGCGTTCCGAAAAACTTGGAGCATGCACAATCTTCCGCCCGGCTTTCGGGTAGGTGTGGAGTTCAATGGTTATGGGGGATGGGCAAATCCGCGGACAGAACCGTCCCCCAAAACCATGCAGAACACCATAAAATCCCGGCCGGATTCTGACTGGCATTTTACGTATGACGTGTGGACGTGCCCTTTTGGTCGAGCGGCTGCTTGTTGGGAACCTGAAAGTATATGATGCCTGGTCATGAAAGTACAAACAAAACCTAGATGTGTACAGAGCTGTATACATTGAGCACATACCACATCTCCTTATTTCCCTGGGTAGAATTCTTTGCTCCTTTCACTGTTCACTCAGCAAACACTGGTCGCTCTGTGCAGTAATAGACAGTGCCCCTTTCATGAAGGAAACCTCTCCACTTAGTATCTTGCAGAGCACTTCTACTAACTATAGTTTAAAGAAGTCAGACTCTGTTCTGCGTTTGTGCTAGCCATTCTTCAGTCTCAAGAAAAAATATTTTTATTCCATTCCTACTTTTTTGCTGCTATTTTTAAATCATCTCACCAAAAAGAAGCCACATAAATTTATGCAAATATCAGTGAATGAAACATCTCACTAAAGCAATTCATAGGCAACAGGCTCAAATACAGTTGGACACTTCATGCAAATGCACCAACAATGTGGCCATGAACGCTGTGCAGAGGGACACAATCTATAAATGAGGGCAGTGTTTTTCAATAGGATAACAGAATAATGACTATTTTAAAGGAACATTACTACAAAATGTGTTTTTTTTCCACAAAAATTACTAAGCAGTATGCCCCTATTATATGTTTTATTTTTATATAATTTTAGTCCCCTATGTACACGACCTCCTGGTTTGTCTCTGACTTCCCCACTGTGAGCTCTCATAGCACAACAGTGATTGCTGGAGTTTTCTTTTTTCTAGGTCAACCATGGCCTGAGAGGTGTAAGTGTTATCAGCAGGACCTGATGAGAGTAAAAAAAAGAAAGCTGGGAACCCTCATTACTGAAAAAGATTAAGCAATTATGCTTTAATTTATTGCTCATCATTGCCCTGTTCATCTCATTTAATCTTATCTATATATGTCCAGAGAACCATAGAGCTTTTATTCTGTCATTACCTACTATTTGTAATAAGACCAGCACCAACAGTAAAGCTGGCTTAGTCTTCCTTGTCATTGAGAAGTTTTATCTCTTTACTAATCCAGCTAATAAAGGACAAGATTTTATCTGTAATTTGCACAAGACTGGCGGAAAAAAAATAAAATGGTTTTAACAAAAAAATACTCCTTTCTGATGAAAGTGTCCCTTTAAACTGCAGATCTTCAGTTCCGAAATACATGAAAGTACATGGCTAATACCAGCTTTCTATTTATTATGGGTGTAGTCTACAACTGACGTCTAATAAGAATGAGTCTGTACTCTTGCATTTTCATTGATGTTAGTTACACAATATGGCAAAATAACTGGTGTTTTTCCTATATGTTTTATTGTGCAACATTACCTGCCCTCAGGAGAAAAATGCAAGTAACTAATCAAAAACTATAATATACTATCCATGCATCTCTTTAGCACATTATGGTGCTGACCAGATGCATCCTAGCAATAGACACCAGAGCTGTTTTGCCGGCAGTTATCATCCTATTTCATGTTACTTAAAGGGAACCTGTCACATAGGTTAAGCCCCCCCTTGCTGAGGGCAGCACAAGATAGTGTCAGACATGCTGTTTCCCAGTGCTGTGTCCCTTATTCTGTAAGATGCTGTAGTTTTAGAGCATTTACCCCTCAAATCTTATTCATGAGGTGTAGCGCCCCTAGCCCCGCCCACTGACAGTTATTCACATGTTTCTACCTATTCAAAGTAATAGGTTTATCAGTTGAGGTAGGTGGGGCTAGCCTCAGATGGGTGGGGTTTGAAAAAAACTGACTCTTAGATTCTTCGAATGACTCACTGAAAACTGCAGATTTGAGCATTAAATACACGAAAACTACAGCATCTTACAGAATAAGGGACACAGCGCTGGAAACAGCAGGTCTGACACTACCTTGATCTGTCCTCAGCCAGGGGGGCATAAACTATGTGACAGGTTCTCTTTAAACAGCTGTTGGAAGTCTGTCTGTGCACATACCTGCTGGCAAGGCGGGCCCAGAACAGGATTTACATATTGCTGAAAATAGATATATAGATCTATAAAGAATTACATTCAATATATTGGAGGTTACCGGCAGATCTGTTGCTAATTGTGGACAGTAACGATGACTCCATTGTGCGCACTGTAGCCATCTTATGCTTGAAAGAACAGAGTATTGTCTGTCTCACATGTGACCCAGGCTCTGAAGGGGCTTGGACAAGTCCTGCATTTTAATCACTAACATACTGTATATGTGTCAAAGACAGAGGTTTAAGACCCCACATTTATGATAGATCTATTTTCTCAGTTAATCAAGGTAGGGTTAAAAAGGGTGGTGCAAAAGTAAAGGCCTATGGAAGTAATTTCAGTGGCATATGGCCGATGACTGAAAATCAAAGCAAACCTGGCTTAATTGCCCACAGCCAAACTTTCGTTTTCAGGAGGCAATAAAAAACTATATATACACTCACCGGCCACTTTATTAGGTACACCATGCTAGTAACGGGTTGGACCCCCTTTTGCCTTCAGAACTGCCTCAATCTTCGTGGCATAGATTCAAAAAGGGGTGTTGCAATGATGCTCAATTGGTACCAAGGGGCCCAAAGAGTGCCAAGAAAAATATTCCCCACACCATGACACCACCACCCCACCTGAACCGTTGATAAAAGGGCAGGATGGATCCATGCTTTCATGTTGTTGACGCCAAATTCTGACCCTACCATCCAAAATGTCGCAGCAGAAATCGAGATCATCAGACCAGGAAACGTTTTTCCAATCTCTACGTCCAATTTCGATGAGCTTGGGCAAATTGGAGCCTCAGTTTCCTGTTCTTAGCTAAAAGGAGTGGCACCCGGTGTGGTCTTCTGCTGGTTAGCCCATCTGCCTCAAAGTTCGCCGTACTGTGGGGTTCAGAGATGCTCTTCTGCCTACCTTGGTTGTAACGGGTGGGTATTTGAGTCACTGTTGCCTTTCTATCAGCTTCGACCAGTCTGCCCATTCTCCTTTGACCTCTGGATCAACAAGGCAATTTCCGCCCACCCGGACTGCCGCTCACTGGATGTTTTTTCTTTTTTCGGACCATTCTCTGTAAACCCTAGAGATGGTTGTGCGTGAAAATCCCAGGGGATCAGCATTTTCTGAAATACTCAGACCAGCCCTTCTGGGACCAAAAACCATGCCACGTTCAAAGGCACTCAAATCAACCTTTCTTCCCCATACTGATGCTCGGTTTGAACTGCAGGAAGATTGTCTTGACCATGTCTACCATGCCTAAATGCACTGATTGCCGCCATGTGATTGGCTGATTGAAATTAAGTGTTAACGAGCAGTTGGACAGGTGTACCTAATAAAGTGGCCGGTGAGTGTGTATATATATAAAATATATATATAATATATATAAATATATAAAAATATATGCCTTTACTTTTTGGCCCCCACCCTTTTTGAATCAGACAATGGAGAGTAAACTTTTATGTCAATGCTTTCGTGCTTTACTAGGGTTAAGGCTGCTCCCAGCAAATACAGTTAAGCTATAGCTGAATTCTAATTGTTTGATATTGAAAACATGACCACAACCTGAGAGTTCCTACTTTGCAACTATGCAGATTTGGGCAGTCCAGCAATTATTTGGTTTGGACTGTACCTTTGAAATCATGCAGTAGGACTTTCCCAAGTCTCTTTTTTGGCAAATCATTAAGCACCAGGTATTATGTAGCTGGTTCTTTTCAGTTTCACCACATTGCCACTGCGCCCCCTGCTGCATGTCACCGCTTACTGTGCCTAATGCTGCATTTCACTGGAGGACACCCATTGTACATGATTGAAGTGGTGTTCCAAGAGTTGAAAAAGTTTTTTCGTCTATTGGCCATGATTAAACATAGAAGAAAAGGATCATACTTACCTCCCAGACAATCCTTTTCTTCTATTTTTAACCATGCTGTGACAGACAATGACTTTCTACCCCGAAACCCCCTTTCCCCCCAAATCTGAGCATTTCTTAGGCTGGGTTCACACGTAGGACTTTTAACATCAGAAAAATTACATGTTTTCGACACCAATTTTCTACCTTCAGTTTGGAATTAGTTGTGTTAAAAACGGGCCCTGGGAAATCGGCCCCTGGCCAAAACCCGGCCCCCCCGCTGCGGATGGGCCCCGGGGAAATGAGCCCAGGTCTCTTTTTATTTACCTGACAGCCCCCCGGCCCGGGGTTTGTGAAAGGCCGTCGGGCCCGAAAAGCGCTACTTATTGTTTTGGTGTTTTAAAGGAGCAGGCGCCCCTAACATCTTTTTTTCCCCAGGGGAGCTGTACCTACTATATTCCTGCCTGGGGGGAAAGCTGAACCTATCTTTATACCTGCCTTTTGGGAGCTGTATCTATCATATACTGCTGCGGTCCCTTTAATCATATACCTGACTGACTGAGGGAGCTGTATTACCTGACTGACTGAGGGAGTTTTATACCTGCCAGACTGACGGGACATACATTACCTTACTACCTTACTGAGGAGAGCTGTATACACCCTGACTTACTGTGTACCATGAGTAAGGCAGGTATACGATACACCCCCCATTAATTTCCACAAAATAATCACAAAAAAATTTTTTTCCCCGTTCACCCATGTTTTTATAGTCGGCCCTCCGAAGCATTGCATTTTCATGCGGCCCGATGGGAAAATTATTTGCCCACCCCTGGCTTAAAAGAATTAAAAATTTTTCTAGCGCACCACAGATCCCATGATGTGGAAAATCTGAGCTGTGAACTACAACACAAACTGCCCAGTCACCTAAATTGCTGTCGGAATGCACAAGGATTCTAATGAGGAATCCAACGCAGAATTCACATCTAATTCCTAGTTAAAATCCATCTTGTAAATATATCCTTAGTGGCATCTGGTATTCACCGACATGCTGAGCTTGGATACCTGGTTATACAACGGATTCAAAGCTCTTTGAGCTAATGTATAAAGCGGAACTAACAGTGGCAGTACTTTAGGACATTTATGTATAATAATGTGCCAATTTAAGCTGTAGCAGGCGCTACTACTATCTCATCTTTTGTAACAATGTACCTTGAGCTGTTTTATTTAGACACTATATGAATTTCTCATTTGGGCAGGCTTGGACTGTCCCACAGGGGAGAAGGTAAAATGGATGGGTCCTTGGCAAGGTTGTCTATGAGTGTGATGAGCCCAGAGCTGCTTTTCAGCATACTTGTCAACTCTCCTGGACCATGTGGGAAACTCCCAGAAATAGTGGGCATCTCCCTCACGCCCATCAAACCACAAACGAAAAGCTGCAGGAGGTTCTCTGGACTAGAAGTGGCACCAGGGCAGCGTAATAGTTCTGATAGAATCCTACATGGGATGTTACCAGAGCACTTGGCCCCAATGCAATGCTGAGAAGGGGTAGAGTTGAAGAGTGGGGAGTATGCGAGTCTGTTTAAGTTGTAGAGGGGGTTACTGTGTGTATGGGTGTAGAGTGGGGATGAAGATGGGGTTTGGAGTGAGGGAGTAAATGGAGTGTGGGAGAGAGGTTTCAGTGGGGGAGGGAGGTTAAGAGTAGTGGGGGGCCGAGGGTAGAGTGGAGAGTCACAGGGGGTGGGGTGGAGGGACTTATGGGCACCCAGTTTTCTTATCTTAGAAAAGCAGTGTACCACTTGTGAGGGTGGAGCATCACTTACATTTCCTGGATGCAACAGCTGACACACAGCTTTTCTAAGATAGGAAAACTGTGTGAGGTGGGGAATGGGGCTTTACCCAACTTTCCTGGACACTGGATAGACTGAGCTATCTGGTCTATGTATTTGTTTAATGTTTCTATTTACAGGTTTCTCTCTTGGACTAAAATGGATCAGCCTTGAGTCTATTCTTTTAATAAAATGGCTAAAGAGGGTTGGCGTCAGGAGTGTTTTTTAAATAGAAGAATAAGTTGTGTTTTATGTCCCAATTTTTTTTTCTAGTTAATTCCAGTGTTAGTAATGGAGGCGTCTGAAAGACACCTTTCCATTACTATAGTTGGGGTTTGGTGTCCGTCAACAGCGTTTTTTGTCTCCCTAGGGCTAACACTATTACCACACCATTACCACAGTACTTAAAGCACCAGTGATACTGGGGAGAGCCAGGTAATCATCAGAAGTGGGCCCACTAATGTGAGGGTCCACTTCTAGGGTGGCTGTGAGCTGTTATGTTAGGATGGGAATGAACCAGTATCCCCTCCACCCTGTTAGTATCAGACTACAGCTGCTGGTTTTACCTTGGCTGGTTATGAAAAATGGGGGGGGACCCAAAGTAATTTTTTAATTATTTACTGAAAATCAAGAACTAGACCTCTATTGCAATCAATTAATATATACATAACTTAAAAAAAACTATGTGGGGTTCCCTTCATTTTTCATAACCAGCCAAAGTAAAACCAGCAGCTGCAGGCTGATACTAACAGGATAAAAAAGTTCATGGACATTGGTCCCTTCCCATCCTAAAAATACCAGCCCGGAGCTAACCCAGAAGTGGACCATCACTTTACGGGGTCCACTTCTGGTGGTAACCTGGCACTTCGCAGTAACCCTGGTGCGTTGGAAACTAGGGAAAAGGGGTTAGTATTAGCCCTGGGATGAAAAAAAGCCCACTGTTGGAAAAAAACAAGTCCTTACGAACAGTGGAATAAAATGGTAAAAACAGAATTATATGACACAAAAACATTTTATTTAAATAAACAATCTCTGACATCAGCCCTTGTTGACCATATATTGAAAAAATGGATCTAACGCTGGTCCGATGTAGTCCAGTAACTCCGACAGTCCTATGGGGAAACCTGCATAAAACTAAAACACTGCAAAATCGCAGTACTAAACTCCATCCCCTGCAACCCCTTTAAGATGTGGTCTGCGGCTAATCTTCTGGGGTTGCAAGTTACAGAGTTGAAGCTGCACAATATGATTCTGAGGGGCACCAACCACAGCCTCTGTACAATTTCGGGGCCATTGTCCCCTGCACCCCCCAACCCCAATGAAATTGTAAGCTGTGCTCTGTACTCATCTCTCCCGCCCCTCCTCCACCATTGTGTAACGCATCCTAGTACCAATACAAAATATAACCCCCACCTATATACAGTCTGCAGAACCTGTGCACACTGGTATCAACCACTATACGGTCACTGTAAGGTGGTAATATTGGCAGAAGTGGTTTAGGTTCAGGCATAGTTTGGCAACATCTCACAGCTCTCCTGGATGCTGAACAGGCTACCCATGTCCAGGAATGATGGGTGACACTACACCCCACAGTTAGCTTTCTTACAGAACCGTTTCACAGTTGGGTAAAGTAGATGTGGCCTTTTGTAAAAAGGGTGTGGCTTGACAAAGAGGGTGAATTCTGAAGGAGGCACATGTAGTTCTGAATCTCCCAGGCGGCCACTTTCATAAGTTGGCAAGTGTGCTTTTCAGGCAGAAAGGTAAATATAATGAGGCAAAAAGCAAAATTCATGTCAGTATGTGGGCCCTGAGAATCGTCTCCACTGTATGGTAAGCTCCAAGAATCAACTCCACTGTATGGTAAGCTCCAAGAATCAACTCCACTGTAGGGTGGGCTCCAAGAATCAACTCCACTGTAGGGTGGGCTCCAAGAATCAACTTCTGTGGTGGGCCCTGCTGTCTGACACTGCATTTGGGCACTGGATGGACTGTTATTTGCAGAACATATGGCACTCCTACTGTATAAAGCAATCTAATTTTAAGGTTTTGTGCATGGTTATTTGCATAGTGACTGGCACCAACTTTTTATGACACTAATATTTTGCCTACTTTTAATCTGTAAAACAACTGCAAGTAAAAAAAAAAAAAAACAGGATAAAGATATCAGTGACTGATCCGGAGACACTTAAAGGGAGTGTGTTTTTTTTTTAAATTTTCCATATCACTTTCAATATTTTTTTTCCTGCAGTTTTCACTTTGGCCACTAAGCCTAATAATTGTCTGACACTTCCTGTTCTGTAGAGAAAGATTTCAGCAGTCTGCTCATTCTCAGTAAAAGCAGGGTTACACTGAAAGGTGACACCAATGTGTATAGGATCCACCATTCACAATAGGAGATAGTCACAGTTCATTCTCTCCACCTCCCTGCACACTGACTTCTTCCCAGGTCACAGAGCATGCCTAGAAAACTCTCCTATAGAGGTCAATGGGACTGATCCAGTCCACAGTCTCCTATGTGCATGAAGCTGCTGTAAAGCATCTGTCCAAACAATCATATATAGACAACCAAACTGAGAAATCTACAATCAGAAAATAAAAAAGGCTAAGAAAAGGATATAGATCAGTGTCTTGTTTTAATAAGTAAAATAAAAAATAAAAATTAGCGACAAATTCCCTTTAAAAAAAGACCTGCCAGACTCAATACCTTGTGAACAAAGATGATGTTATTTGGGCTGCACAATAATACAATAACTTGTATGTACTGAAGGTCTAGTCTACACCATCAAAAAAACGGGTCCATGTGTCGGTTTCGTGTACGCATGCACTTTATTGATCTGGTGTTTCCTCCGATGAAGATTGGTATGTGTGTTAGTTGCGAGTCTGGGATTTGTCGACATTTATACTTCGAGACAAATTGCACTGAAGTTCATTATATAATGACTGGTTACATGTGCGCTCGCACCCCAGTTAGTTCAGCATTTTCTCTGATGAGGGGCTATTATTTTTCAAATAGAAACAACAGTCAATAGGACCGGTATCCAGCTGAATAGCTCTCATACATTTATTTCCATATCATAAATACAGCGCATTTAAGACTTTTAGTCATTGCTTATGGTATTCATAAAGTCCTTTTAGTAACAAAAGCATAGAAACATGCAAATGGGTAAATACCTTAAAAACTTGTTAAGACGCTATAAGCTAGTCAGGAGTAGCATGGACAAGCGGCCAAGCACTGCACGAACGCAACATTTCAAGGGAACAACGTCCTCTTTCTCAAGCATGCGCACTAGTCTTTTTCACCTTTTTTTATATGTTACACACTTTAACCCTTAAATTCTCAAATTTATTTTAAAAAAAACCCTTGAAATTCAGGTCCTCATTAAGTCCTTTTGGACCCTTTGAATCCACTTCACTATCCAGTAAGCCTCCTTCCTAAGAAGGTTCTTTTTTTTTTACTTGTTCCCGATTGTTACCCTTGATGCCTTCAAGTACACACCATTTAAGCTCTGATACATTATGTCTCAACTCGAAAAAGTGTTGCGCGACTGTATTTTCACCACATACTTTCTCTTTATCAAGTTCTTTTTGTGTATTATCCTCCTTATCTCTTTTTTGTCTATAAACTCTGATCGCTGATCTGTGTTCATTAAGTCGCAGCTTAATGTTCCTACTGGTTTGGCCCACGTACACATATCCGCAAGGGCACTTCAACATGTATACTATTTTTTTAGATTCACATGTAAAACAATCCTTTATTGGGATAGCATATCCCTTAATGAGGTGATGTATCTGAGCCCCTTTAATTATTGACAAGCAATTTTGGCAACCGAGACACAGAAACGTGCCTCTCTTCTGTGTATGTAATACTCTTTGTCTCAATGTTTTTTGCGGTTTCAAATCAGAAGACATAAGTTCATCTCCTAAGGTACGTCCTTTACGAAAAACTATTCTAGGTACCTGTTTAAACAAACCACCAACCTTCTCATCACTCTGTAATATGTTCCCAATCTATACTGCTTTTTCTTATTACTGTGGTGCTGATGGTCATATTTTGTAACAAACATCAAACTGTTATCTTTCTTAGTATTTCTTTGTTTGCATTTTAACACTTCCTCCCTTGGCATCTGAAACACTTCTTTACCTACTTTCTCTAATTGTAATTTGTCAGAACCTCTCTTAACAAACTTAGATATTCATTTATTCATGAGCCATTTAGGTAATAGTTCATACTGAAGAGCAGAATGCGTCTTATTACTCGGACAAACTGTCCTTTTGGAATGCCATAAAAGGTTGGGGGGCAGAAACTAGCTTTATTGTAACAGGTTATTTACCGTTCCTAGCCTGCTACTGTAGTAAATAATGCAGTCACAAATCGATCAGATCTCTTGCTAATTTCTACATCTAAATATCGTATGGTATCCTCATTCTTCTCCATAGTAAATTGAATTAATGGTACTTGTTTGTTCAAATATTCCAAAAACTCATTGAGTTGTTGATCAGTCCCGATACGATAAGCAATGACTAAAAGTCTTAAATGCGCTGTATTTATGATATGGAAATAAATATATGAGAGCTATTCAGCTGGCTACGTCCTATCGACTGTTGTTTCCTATTTGGATTAACTGGGACAAGTAAAGGCCCTATAGGAGCGGACCTGTGAGCATATGAACTCTATGACTGAAATTGCGGTGTTGTTTCTATAAAGGGCTATTATTTTTTACCCATCATTTTCCATTATGTCTATTTGCTATTTTCCAATATGACATCAATCCGTTTAGAACACATTCATGTTACACTTTGTATTTTGCTGTTTATTAATAACTTTGATATATTTGTTTTTGTTTGTTTATTCATTTAGTTTCTATATATGTATTCATGCTTTATATTAGCCAATATTTCATTGTATATATTGCTTGGATTTTATATAATATTAATGATCTATAACGTTATAATATATGCATTATACAAGGAGCTTATGAGGTCACAATCATGTAGCCTAATCAGCCTAACCATTGGTACACATATGTTTTTAAGTAAGTTGTAATGACAGTCGTAAGTAGCAACGATTAGGAGCAGGCTGCTCGAAACGTGTCCTTTTTTGTACGAGTCATGAAAACCTTTTAACGTTTTTGAATACCAATAAAATGTGAAGATTTATTTATTTGATCATTTTTTGGTGCTGGATTCAACACTTTTTTGTCTAGTCTACACAAGATCTTGAGGAGCCTATATACAACAAACACACAGTGTTAGACTAAGCTGGATGTTACAGTAATGTGCCAGTCTCCATCAAGTGATATCTTGTGCAGAACTGAATTAATATTAAGGAAAGACCAATTCTGAAAAAACAGAATTCCACAGTGGAACATAAAGCATAAATAGCAACCAGGAAAATCTTCCACTAAAAACTTAGCTTTTAAATAATAACTAATAAAAATACGTCAAAAATAATATATTAGAAATCACACAATTAATAAAGGGACCCCAAAGGAGAACAAATTCTGAACAAGAAAAGTTCTATTGGTCACCCACAGGCAAATGGAAACCTATAAATGTCCCCTAGTCTGCTGGTAGCCCTAGGGATAGTAATCCGCAGGAGCAGCGCCCACTAATGAGGAGGCACCTCTCTCATGAGGATACCACTCACCTCTGGCCTCGTGTATTGTTGCTATAACCCACTTATGAACTCTGCGTCCTACAGAAGGTAAACGCTTTGGAGTACAGTAGTGGGATCTTTCTGGTTTATTGTTTGCAAATTGACTAATGATCCTATTCTACAGAGGTGGTATTTGTACTCCTGATTTGTTTTTCTGATTGTCCTCCTTATGTGTATAGTTTCCCTTGATTGTAGGGCCATTTTAGTTAGGAGTTCAAGTGTGGGGACCGACCCTTTGGGACGCTGCACCTGCGGAGTTACTTCCCTAAGGGCAACAGGCAGAGTCTAGGGACCATTATAGTTCCATATTCCTTGGTGACCAATAGACTTAACATGTTCAGAATTTGTTCTCCTTGGGTCCCCTTTATATTGTGTGATTTCTAATATATTTTTTTGACGTATTTTTAATAGTTATTATTAAAAGCTAAGTTTTAGTGGAAGATTTTCCTTGTTGCCAGAACTGAATTAAACCTACTGCATATAAAAATGATACACCGATTTTAATATCTATCTACCTTTAGCTGCTTATTTACCCTGAAATTGCCTGAAATCATACTGTAGATTTATAGGGTCATAAAATAGTTTTAAAAGCTAATAGACATACGGATTAGAAAATTAAGGCTATGTTCACACGGCTTATTGCCGGCCTAAATGCGGGGACGGATTTCGCCCGCAATTTCCCACCCCCCCCGCACTTGGCGCGGGTGGGGGTCGCAGCTCCGTCGCCCCAAAGTCATCCATTATCCATGCGCGTATCCCGCCAGGGATAATTGCATGAGCCCTTTCCCCGCTCACGAAACGCCCATGTTCACAACGGCAGATTTTGGGAGGATTGCCAGTCCGTATTGCGTGCCGTACTGCGCGCAAATACGGCTGAATCCGTCCCTGTCATTACGGTAATCCATAGTACGGTGAGCGGGGAGAAAGTGACATGCACATTATCCTGGCGGGATACGCGTCATGGATAATGAAAGTCTATGGGCCGCGAGCTGCAGCCCCCCCCCGCCCCCGCCGCCGGTACTGAAATCCCTCCCGCAAATTAGTGTGAATCAGCCGTGAGAACATAGCAAAAATCCGGCGAGCGGGGGAGAGAGAGAACGGAATCCATAGTTTCTTTTATGAGAACTGGTGATTACGCGTATGCCTAGGAACAAAATTTCAAGCCGTCTAAGAGCGCAATACCGCGCGCAATATGGCTGAAATCCTCACAGAAATAAGCCGAGTCGAAACATGGCCCTAAGAAGTACACTTGCAACAAATGCGTTCAATGGAAGGCAGATGTACATAATCATCTAGGAGTGCCCAGTTACCCACCATGAAATTAGTGCTCGGGGAACAAGTATGTGGCAAATTTTGACAACTATATATGCCTAATTATATTTATATAAACATTTGGAAAAGGGCTAGACAATTCATATTTTTCCAAGCTGCCATGGCAACTAAATAGACAACCCTAGGGGCTAGGTTTGGCTACCTGCACTTTACATGGGGCCGAATGCCAACAGAGACAGCATCAAGCTCCATTCCTACCAATAGAAGCAGAGGCCACCTCTGGAGAAGCAGAGACCACCACTGTAAGAGGGAATACTCTATTCGCTGTAGAAGCGGAGAGCACCCCTACAGAGCTCAGTACATCCCTCCCTTTGGCACCAGAGATCACTCTTAGGCCTCGTTCACACGGCTTATTTCGCCGCGGATTTGCCGACGGATTGACGATCGTCATCGTCGGCAATCCGTCCGAAATAAAGTCACAGCTAATTTCTATTGATTTCAATAGAAAACTACGGCTCGACGTTCACACACGCATAGATCCGTATTCCGAATTGCGCCGCGGATTGAACGACGGCAATCTGGACGAAAAACAATGTGCATGTCAATTAATTTACGATGGATTCACCACCAACAATGATTGGAGATGGTGAATCCGTCGGGAAATCAAGTTTACAAATACGTGCCACACTAGTGCACTTATTTGCAACTGATTTTCAACTGATTTCAGAACGTATTTACGATCGGCAATCCGATGTAAATACGTTCTGAAATAAGCCGTGTGAACATAGCCTTACAGGGCAGAGTATACCCCTTCTGTAGAAGCACTTAAAGGGAATGTGTCATCAAAAATGACTTGTTTAACTCATATTTTTATGTTCAACACATACAGTGGCCAAAGTGAAAACTGCAGGACTTAAGAATTATTAAAAAATATTGAAAGTGATATGAAAAATTTTAAAAAAATAAATTCCTAAACATGGGTTTAACCTAAAAATGGGACTTAAACAATGACTCATTTTTTGATGACACATTCCCTTTAACATTCCTACACAGAAAAGTACAGTCCTCCCTGTAGAAGTGGAGACCATTCTTGCAAGGTGGAGAACAGCCCTATTTGTAGAACCAGATACAGATACCACTCTTATAGAAACGAGTATATCCCTCCTTGTAAAAGCAGAGACCATTTCTGCAGGCCCAAGTACATCCCTCCTAGTAGAAGAAGAGTCCAGCCTTGCAGGGAACAATACATTCCCTCTCTATAAAAGCAGAAACCACTCTTGTTGGGCAAAGCAAGGACACAGCAGCATACATTTTCTATTGCTAAGCTGCTCTTGCAGTGGTACTTCTTACAAAAGGTTGCTGCCGCAAACTACATAGAGCTGCCTGAATAGGCATCTGTATGCAGCTTCCGGCCAACAAAGGTCATTTTGCAGAAGCACAAAGGAGGACAGTACGTGAGGAACCAGGTTAACTTTGACTGTTGCAGGCACATAAACTCTGGTTGGGACTATTAAAAAGGGATGACAGAGGAGAAAATGCTAGTGAAATGGAGGCTGCTGTTATTTCTAAGCTGGTAGGGGAAGAACCATTTTACATGTGTTTTTTGCCATGTTGCCAAAATGGTAAGATGTGCAAGACTTTGCAGCACCATTACTTACACTTTGTTGATGTGTCTTTACTACTAGAAGTATAAAATTATAGACAATTTTTACTATTAGCGAGGAAAGAGGTTCTTTTCTGACTACTGAAGGGGAATAATCTTAGTTGACTAACTTTTGCCAATGGCTCCTACACCTGCCTAAAATTGGATTTAAAATGTATCGTACATCTTATAAGCTTGTCCCATGAGCAGTGTAATAAATCAGGATAGAAGCATCTCTTTACTGTTTTAATATCTGTTTAACCCCTAACCACAGCAGCCAGTTTTGGTCTGACACAGAAAAAGTGTCAAAAAAAGTTATACTTTGAATCAATATAATAAAATTTGAATCAAATGCGCCATTTTTACTGAATTTTTCTGCTTCTAAGACAGATCGTCTTTACCAAGCAAAACAGTTTAATAATTAACATTTTCCTTAAGGCTATTTACATTGACACCATCTTTTAATGTTCTTTTATTCTGTTTAAGACATTAGAAGGCCTTTAAGTTTCTAATTTTTAAGAAAAGTTGCGTATACAGATTTCTTTTTTTACTGACCAGTTCAGTTCTGAGAACCAGTACAGGGGAAACCTTCTAGAACAGGGATCCTCAACTCCTCTACGACCTGGTGCCGGATCGCAGCCCCAGGCTCCAAATGATGCCGCCCGTCCGTTGACTGCATCAGTCCAGGCCGGTTGGCATCTACTCTATGCGGCAGTTGTAGGATGGCGCGCAGAGATGGCAGCTACACACAGACTTTGCAACTGCTTCTACAGGGAATGTTGTAGATACAGTGCTCAGGGGAAAGGTGAGTAACTTTTTTTTTTCATTAGCCTGCATATTTACCTACAGAGGGCATGTATGTGAGGAGCTACAGGGGGTGTAATATATATATATATATATATATATAATATTTTATAAAATATAATTTATATATTATATATAATATATATATAAATGATATATATTGTTTTCTTCATTACTGCAGGGGCATTATCTATCTATAATTACTACAGGGGGCATATATCTATATATAATTACTACAGGGGGCTTATATCAATCCATAATTACTACAGGGGGCCTATATTTATCTATAAATATTACAGGGGGCATATATATATATATATATATACAGGGGCGTATAGAAATCATTACAACCTGGGGCATATATATATATATATATATATATATAAATACGGGGGAATATAGCTATCAGTACTACAGAGGGCATATATCTATGATTACTACAGGGAGCATATATTTATAATTACTAAATGGGGGCATATATTTTTCTATAATTACTACAGGGGGCATATATATATATATATATATATATATATATATATATATATAAATACAGGGTGCATATATCTATAATTACTACAGGGGCCATATATCTATTTATAATTACTACAGGAGGCATATATCTATCATTACTACAGGGGGCATATATCTTTCATTACTACAGTGGCATATATCTATCACTACTACAGGGGGCATATATCTATAATTACTACAGGGAGCATATATCTATCATTACTACAGGGGCCATATATCTATTTATAATTACTACAGGAGGCATATATCTATAATTACTACAGGGGGCATATATCTATCATTACTACAGTGGCATATATCTATCACTACTACAGGGGGCATATATCTATAATTACTGTAGGGGGCATATATCTATAATTACTACTGGGGGCATATATCTATAATTATTACAGGGGGCATATATCTATAATTACTACAGGGGGCATATATCTATAATTACTACAGGGGGCATATATCTATAATTACTACAGGGAGCATATATCTATAATTACTACAGGGAGCATATATCTATCATTACTACAGGAGGCACATATCTATCTATAATTACTACAGGGGGCATATCTCTATAATTACTACAGGGGGCATATATCTATAATTATTACAGGGGGCATATCTCTATCTATAATTACTACAGGGGGCATATATCCATAATTACTACAGGGAGCATATACACTCACCGGCCACTTTATTAGGTACACCTGTCCAACTGCTCGTTAACACTTAATTTCTAATCAGCCAATCACATGGTGGCAACTCAGTGCATTTAGGCATGTAGACATGGTCAAGACAATCTCCTGCAGTTCAAACCGAGCATCAGTATGGGGAAGAAAGGTGATTTGAGTGCCTTTGAACGTGGCCCTGGTTGTTGGTGCCAGAAGGGCTGGTCTGAGTATTTCAGAAACTGCTGATCTCCTGGGATTTTCACGCACAACCATCTCTAGGGTTTACAGAGAATGGTCCGAAAAAGAAAAAACATCCAGTGAGCGGCAGTCCTGGGCGGAAATGCCTTGTTGATGCCAGAGGTCAAAGGAGAATGGGCAGACTGGTTCGAGCTGATAGAAAGGCAACAGTGACTCAAATAGCCACCCGTTACAACCAAGGTAGGCAGAAGAGCATCTCTGAACGCACAGTACGGCGAACTTTGAGGCAATGGGCTACAGCAGCAGAAGACCACACCGGGTGCCACTCCTTTCAGCTAAGAACAGGAAACTGAGGCTCCAATTTGCCCAAGCTCATCGAAATTGGACTGTAGAAGATTGGAAAAACGTTGCCTGGTCTGATGAGTCTCGATTTCTGCTGCGAGATTCGGATGGTAGGGTCAGAATTTGGCGTCAACAACATGAAAGCATGGATCCATCCTGCCTTGTATCAACGGTTCAGGCTGGTGGTGGTGGTGTCATGGTGTGGGGAATAATTTTCTTGGCACTCTTTGGGCCCCTTGGTACCAATTGAGCATCGTTGCAACACCTTGTTGAATCTATGCCACGAAGAATTGAGGCAGTTCTGAAGGTAAAAGGGGGTCCAACCCATTACTAGCATGGTGTACCTAATAAAGTGGCCGGTAAGTGTATCTATCTATAAACACTACAGGGGCCTTCATCTATCTATAATCACTACAGGGGCCTACATCTATCTATAATTACTACAGGGGTCATGTAGCTATCATTACTACAGGGGGCCTATATTTATCTATAATTACTACAACGGGTATATATATATATGTATATATATTATAAATATATAAATATATAAATTATATATATATATATATAAACATGTATAACTACAGGGGGCATATAGCCATCATTAATACAGGGGGGGGCATATCAATCATTACTACAGGAGGCATTCATCTATCTATAATTACTACAGGGGACATATAGATAATTACTACAGGGGGCATGTAAGTGTGTGTATATATATATATATATATACACATACACACACACACACATACACGCACATATATATACACAGCTATAGGGGGTATGTGACTACCTACAGGGAGGATATAAGTATTTGCAGTGGGCTTATATACAGTACCTACAGGGGGCATATATGTCTACAGGGGGCATGTAACTACCTATGGGGAGGATATAACTATGTACAGAAGGCTTATATACCTACCTACTGACTAGGGCTACATTTGGACTTACATACTGGGTGCTAAAATATCATCTAAATAAAGAAGGCTTATATACCTACCCACCTACCTATAGGCAACCTATAGAACTACCTACTAGGGTCCTAAATTCCTAACTGTTGGGGGAAGCCTATGTACCTATCTAATGGGAAAACTATAAATCTACCTACTTAATGGGGTCCACAGAGCTGATTATATATGTATATTATATACATGTATTATGCTGACCCACAGAGCTGATCAATATAACGGCAGACCGATTGTCAGCTCTGTGGGTCAGCATTATATAATACTGACCCACAGAGATGAAATCAGTCTGCAGTTATACAATACTAGTTAACTCATACCATAACCCTAAATGACACAACATGCACTTTATTGCATTTCTTTTTGTGTGCATGTGATTCTAAACCTCCAACCCCCTCCATAACCCCGCCTCTGATAACTCCATCCCCACTGGGCCGTGGAAAAATTGTCTTGTATAAAACTGGTCCCTGGTGGAGAAAAGGCTGGGGACCTCTGTTCTAGAAGTAACCCCTTTTCAGAAACTGCTCCCCAGAGAAAAAATTTTTTTTATATTGTACCAACAGGTTTTTTTTAAAACAGTGGGCCTTAAAAATTTTGGCAAAAACTCCTGCAATTCCATCATTTTATTTTTTGTGTTTCATTTTTACAATGTTAGCTGTGCGCTTAACCTTACTGTGTGGATTGGTACAATTAAGTCATTTCTAAATATTTACTATTTTTACACAATAGAACTGTTTTTTGTGACCCTGTGGTACAGATTATGAGCCAACTAGCCCTTTCTCCTACGGTTCACTTAGAGACAGACAAGGGGGCTGCTATAGCTAGTCAACTGAGTCACACAGCCAGCTCCATTTATACAAGTCACCCCAAGAAACCAGGAAGGAAGCGCTTTGATGTGTTGAGAGGGCAGAAGCACAGGACTTCTGGGGCCATGTCAGGGGCACTTAAAAAAGGCGCTCCACACAGTATTGACTTAAAGTGATGTATTCTTTTTCTTATGCAAAATAAATTTTCAGCAGCTGGACAACTCCTTTAACATGGAGGTTCCTTGATACAGCAACAGGTAAGTGACAACGCTGCTTCTTACACATGAGCCATGTTTGGAACAACACAGTGTTTTTTTCTGCCCACACAGGGATGACATTATCACAGTGGTTTTGTCAATATTCCTACATGACGCGTAAGTAAGAGCTAATGAAAGACTAACATACCTTCCTATAAAATAAATACAGTAAAGCAACATGCACACAAACCATTCCTCAAATGCAGTCTCTTTCCGACAGCTTGCGGTGCCTATTATAGGACAAACAAGAAAAGAGCAAGTAAACACACTTGTCCTGTCACGTTCCAAACTGGATCTGTGACTTTCCACAGAGTATAGGCACCACTGAACGTGTATGCACACAGGGCATTTTTTCACCACAGTACACCGTCTTTTATTATGAGGAAATATTCTACATACAAAAACAAATGCACAAGGAAAAGAGCAGCAAAGGTTTCCACTGCTATAACATTTAAAGAATCAAAATAAGATATTCATGCTTTGGTATCATACACCCTCTTTGCTGCCTAAACTACTCCCGGAGGTTCCAGATGTGGGCTGAAGGTTAGTCCTTAGGCTTTGGCACATCACATGTATTTTGAGGTTGTTCTCAGATCAATCCCTTTTGATTACAACTTTAAGGAGTTTTCTCTCCACAATGATTAGCTTTTAACATTTAGGGAAATGTAAATAAAGACATTAGCGAATACATTGTTGTTTTGATTTTGCTTTGTGCAGGCGGTAAAAAAGATTTTATGTCCTGCTAGTGTACACAGGGTTCACATTACTAACCACCTCTCTCTGCTCGCTATGTCTCTTATCTTATTGCTCCAAGCTGCGCCTAACCATGGTGAGTCATTTCCTGCTGAGTCTCATCTCTAGAACTGGAGCTTGTTTTCCTAAGTTAATAAGTTTTAACCCTTTGAGCTCTGTAGCTTTGTGTACTACATTTTAAAAACCTTTTGCACTCATATCACTGTAACAGGACTAGCTAGGAATAGCAGAGCTGATATGTCAATTGCTGCTGTAGAACCACCTACAACCTGAACAAGTGCGAGTCTGAAACTGGCTGTGGCTCTGTAAAATAAGCATGGTTAAAGAATCCCTTTAAAGCTCTCACATATGAGGTTACTGGTGACCAAATCCCCTCACAGCCTTTACTCTATATTTAAACGATCCTCAAATTAATTCTCAAATGACTCGTAGCTTTTCCAGAATGGTGTCTTATATTCTTACGGTTGCTAAATGTTTAATAGCAAAACACTGGAATCGGAGAGCCTCCTCTTTCCTTCAAGAATTGTATGATAGAATTGGCAAAGTTGGAGGTTTGGAATATTTGACAGTTTTATTGAACGATAAAGTCAACCAATTGGAGGGGATTTGGTCTTTTTGGGACACAGAGTATCACGCACAGGCTGTGAAGTATGAATCCTTTTCATATGCCATCTACCAGTCCTGAAAGGATTTATGGGATACCACTGAATTTTGCTTTATAACCTTATCATTATGTGTCTTGTCCAGTCTTAGATCTTTGTGTTTTGTTTTTTATAAAAGTATAATGTGGTTAATATACACAGCTCAAGCATAGCCAGAGTTCCCAAGTGCTTTGAACATGTTGTACGTTATTTTCTCTCTCTAGCACAGACTTTATGGCATGGACTACTGACATCTTTGATGTTGCTGTCTGAAGTGTCCTATCTCTGGTCCAGCCATTTTATGTTCTGTAATGCATCATTTTTCTGATTGTGACTATGTCATATGTGTGTATCTTGTAATTCTTATACTATAAAAACACAGCTAAAAACAAAAACAAATACATTGGTCCCCTCCAAGCAAAAACTATTACACATCCCCCACCGCTTCTATATACACTTGCAAGTCTATAGCCAGGCTTCCTAAAAGTATTCTACCAGGGCCTTACCTGCCAAATCAGGATGACCACTGGACTTCACCAATGGTCAGTATCCATGTCAAAGACAAACATGTAGTGTAGCATCAATACCAGCCACAGTGCCCTTAGCAATAGCTACCGTGCATCCAATGCCAGTCAGAGTTGCTGGCCAGTTCCCCTCAAACTCCTGCCTCTTCTGTCTTGCCAATTTGGGGATTTGTAGGAGGTATGCAATATAGCTACATAGTTTGTAAGGCTGAAAACCCCCCAGATGTCCACCCAGTCCAGCCCATTGTCCTACACTGTTGATCCAGAGAAAAGAGTTAAAAACCCCCATGAGGTAGAAGCCAATTGTCCATATTTTAGAGGAAAAATTCCTTCCCGACTCCAATCTGGCATTCGGAATAAATCTCTGGATCAACGACCCTACTCCAGAGTCCTAGTCACTATAACTTGTTGTATAATTACGCTTTAAAAATGCATCCAGACCCTTTTTGAATTCTGATAGTGAATTCATCATGACAAGTTCCTCTGACAGAAAGTTCCACAGTCTCGCTGCTCTGACAGTAAAGAATCCCTTTCTATGTTTATGCAAAAACCATCTTTTCTCCAAACATAGAGGATGCCCCCTTGTTCTAGATACAATCCTGGTTATAAATAGATATTGGGAGAGATCTCTATATTGACCTTTAATATATTTATACAAGTTTATTATGTTCCCCGAAGCCGTATTTTCTCTAAACTAAATAACCCTAATCTTCCCTTTCTGGGTATTGCAGTCCACCCAGTCCTTTTATTATTTTTGTTGCTCGCCTTTGTACCTATTCAGGCTCTACAATGTCTTTGTGCTGCACTGGTGCTCAAACTGTACACAATATTCCATGTGTGGTCTAACCAGTGACTTGTATAGTGGGAGAATGATGTTCTCATCGTGTACATCTATGCCCCTTTTAATGCACCCCATGATCCTATTTGCCTTGGCAGCTGCTGCCTGACACTGACGCTACAGTTAAGTTTACTGTCCACCAGGATTCCCAAGTCCTTCTCCACTTTTACCCAGCGTTTTTTAGTTTACCAATTAATCAGGGATTTGATTTTTTCTACCCATGATCTTGCATTTATCCGTGTTAAACCTCATCTGCCACTTCTCCGTCCAGGAACTGAAGGATGCCTCACCTGCTACTCCTGGCTCACAGTTTGGAAGCATTGGTCTATAGCATGGCAGTCATTGAAAGGAGATTTGACCTGAAGATTACATTTGTGAGAACTACTTTATTATGGAACTAATATTTATGAAATTACCAGATTATAGTGGCTGGCACCCATTGGCTAAAAAAATAATACGTTAGCCGGACTTTCAGATGCAGCATTCTGCTTGGAACAACTGGCAATTTCTGAAGCTAAATATGGTATATATAAATAAAGATTTACTATTCCTCCTCCTGGCTCAACAAAACTCCATTACGAATAAAGTGAATTTAGAAAAAAATCAATGTGTGTAAAACCTCAAAGTAACTTTGAAATATGTCTAAGTCAGATCACTGGTGATTGGACCAAGTGCTGGATGGCTGCATGAAATAAGTCATATGGACCAAGATTCTCTTTGAAAGGCAACACCTTTTAAGTATTCTAAATTGTATTATGACAGGCGAGACAGCTAACATATGCTACAGTATTTACAGGTAATGAGGTATTTAAAAGCTGTTGGGATTATTGGCCTTTATTTTGACTGCAAACAATCAGTATACAATTTGCCACGTGTTGTCTAAAAATACACAGAATTTGATAACCGTACTGTTCGGGGTTGATGGTATGCAAAATGTTCTAAAAACTGACAACCTGAGACATAACTATGATCCATCCACAGCAGTGTAGCCCTCCAAACAAGACCAGAGCTGTCATGCTTTGGGAGAACCCTGAGGTCTTTCAGGAGCCTCAACGGGACAACTCTGCATTCTTTGAATCAATGTGTAGGTAAGGAATGTGTTATAAACTCAGTTTTTCACATTATTCTTTATAACTATCATATGCATTATGGAAACTGCTACATTAACAAACCAGGCCGCAGATCTCAGATTCTTCCTGGTTACCAAGACGTTATTATATGACCGACAAATACTTGTTAACATACAGAACAGCTCCTGTCCATTCCAAATATGGTTCTCCTCCGACAACCAATTGTAAAAAGCAGCACCTGCTCTAGAGGGCTCAGCACAACCATATATTACACAGTTCCTGTTTATTTGAAAGAATGCCATGCAATACTAGATTCTTCCTGAAGCTGCCTCTTGGAACTCTTGGTACCCACAAACAATAAAACCACACCATTTTTTCAGTTCTTTTAAGTGGTATATAAACCTATGAATATAAAATGGAAAGCATAATGTCTTGGATATTTTTACAACCCAACCACTGTAGCCATCTGTTCATTATTATGTAGTGGCATGCAAAACCTCAAATTTTCTGGTAGACGAAGATCAAGTATACAAAAAAGATATAGAAACCTCATGGAAGAGACAAACAATTCACAATTATTATAGATGCAGAAAGAGCCGAAAACCTCCATCAGGCTGTGGTTCAATCTGCAGAAGCATCCTGTCAGGTTAGAAGATTGATACTTCTTTGTCTCAGCAGTAGGCAATTGGCAGGTTTAGACAAATACACTGTAGAGATTTATGAATATTAAGGAAGGCGGCCAATGAGGTGGAATGTGACTTGCATCAGATCTCGCCAGATGGATTCAGCATACTGGAAAAGGTACTGAACAGATTTCACAGAGTTGTATAGGAGTAGTAAGGGTATATACAGACGCAACAGATTTGTTGCAGCTATTTCTGAAAATATGCTCCATTTGTCTAGATAGGGCTGTTTGTGCCACAGGTGCATGGATTTCTGCAAGCCCTATTCAGATGAATAGTTGAGTTGCAGAATTACTGCAACAAATCTGCCATGTGTGAATTTACTCTTAACTGAAAACCCACCTAAAACGGTTTATGCCAATAATTAAGGCATGTCCCCACGGCACAGGTTTTCGGACGGTTTTTCAGGCAGTTTGCGGTTTTACAGACCGCCTGAAAAACCGGCCGAAAATGAGCAGAACAGGGCGCTATGGAAAACCCGTGCAGCAGTCCCCACTGCACGGATTTTCCGCCTGGGCCGCTCGAAAAACATTGAGCATGCACATTCTTTCGTCCGGTTTCCGGACGGAATATGTGCATCTAAATGTGAAGGGGGAGGGCTTTTCTCCGCTCACCGCGTGGACGGCCGCAAAACAGTGCAAATACCGGTCGCATAAACCGACTGGTATTTGTCACTTGCCGTGTAAATGGCCCCTTATAGTAAGAAAGTAACCTCTTATACATTTCACACGGCCCCGGCCACTTTATTAGGTACACCATGCTATAACGGGTTTGGACCCCCTTTTGCCTTCAGAACTGCCTCAATTCTTCGTGGCATAGATTCCACAAGGTGTTGCAACGATGCTCAATTGGTACCAAGGGCCCAAAGAGTGCCAAGAAAATATTCCCCACCACAAACCACCAAACCACCAGCCTGAACCGTTGATACAAGGCAGATGGATCCATGCTTTCATGTTGTTGACGCCAAATTCTGACCCTACCCATCCGAATCTCGCAGCAGAAATCGAGACTCATCAACCAGGCAACGTTTTTCCAATCTTTTTACTGTCCAAATTTCGATGAGCTTGGGCAAATTGGGCCTCAGTTTCCTGTTCTTAGCTAAAAAGGAGGGGGCACCCGGTGTGTCTTCTGCTGCCTGTAGCCCATCTGCCTCAAAGTTCGCCGTACTGTGCGTTCAGAGATGCTCTTCTGCCTACCTTGGTTGTAACGGGTGGCTATTTGAGTCACTGTTCCCTTTTCCCTATCAGCTCGAACCATTTCTCCCCCTTTCTCCTTTGACCTCTGGAAATCAACAAGGCATTTCCGCCCACAGGACTGCGCTCACTGGATGTTTTTTCTTTTCGGACTATTCTCTGTAAACCCTAGAGATGGTTGTGCGTGAAAATCCCCGGAGATCAGCAGTTTCTGAAATACTCAGACCAGCCCTTCTGGCACCAACAACCATGCCCACGTTCAAAAAGGGACTCAAATCACCTTTCGTCCCCATACTGATGCTCGGTTTGAACTGCAGGAGATTGTCTGACCATGTCTACATGCCTAAATGCACTGAGTTGCCGCCATGTGATTGGCTGCTTAGAAATTAAGTGTTAACGAGCAGTTGGACAGGTGTACCTAATAAAGTGGCCGGTGAGTGTATATACATAGCACATTTACTAAACTCCGACTGAGTAAAGAGCTCTGGTATCATTTGGAATAATGGGACAGATTTACTATGGCAAATGCACCAGAACTCTGGCACAATTTGAAACAAAATTCTGGCATACATGCTTTACGCCACATTTATTATATATTATACAGTTTTAACACACTTTCGGGCTGTGTCTGTTGAAAAGGGGCATGGTTTTCCAGGGAAGGAGTGAGGCTTTCTGTGATTAAAAATGCACAATCATTTTCACAATTAGTGACATAAACTAATAGAAAGTATAAACTTAGACTAGACAGTCTAAACATGTCCCAGATTTATCAACACTATGATTGCCAAGTTTATACTGTTAAAGTATTAGACAGTTTAAATAAATCTGCTCCATTGTTCCCAGAATAATCTATAGTAAATTGTATTTTATTTCAGAATGGCTGAACCTGGCCACTGTCTGGCCAGTGCTGCAATAACTGAAGAATGGAATAGCGTCACAGACTACGCCACTGCAGCGCAAGTGCAATAAATGCCCAATAAATGCGGTTTGCGGTGCACAAATATAAGCGTCGGAAATTCTCTGTGTGAGCACACCCTGCATGTCTATGGATTAGCTGAAATCCTTTCTTACAGACCCTTGTTTCGTCACGTTCGTTTTTTTCCTCCCAGTCTCCTAAAAGCAGTAGCTTTTTTATTTTTCCGTCTACATAGTCATATGCGGGTTTGTTTTTTGTACTTTTCGGCGGTGCCATTGACAGTACCATATAATGTACTAGGAAACTCGAAAAAAAATTGGAAGTGTAGTGGAAAGTGAAGAAAAAACTGTAATTGCACCATTTTTGCGGGGGTTTTGACTTTGGTATAAATGATGTGTTATTTGTATTCTGCAGGTCAGTACGATTCTGGTAAAACCAATTGTGTAGAAGTTTCAAAATCTAGTAGTTTTAAAAAAATAAAAACACGCTCTCTTCTTTAATTTTGCGCTGCAGCACCACTTTGGATATATGCGACTTTTTATTATAATTTTTTGCTGACATGAAATGATGAAAAAAAAGAATGTTTGGTGTTTGGAATTTTTTCTTCTATAGTATTCACTGTACAGGATAAATGATATTAGATTTGAATACATCAGACTTTTGCGGATGCAGCGGTTCCAACTGTGTATCTTTGTAAAATATCAAAAAGAGGGTGTTTTTAACTCTTAAAAATAAAATAATTTTAAAACGGTTTCTTATTTTTACATTTGTACTTGTGGTCCCCCTAAGGTACTTGACCACTAGTTGGCTTGATCACTTCTACATGCTTCTGCATTATATAGATAATCCAGAAGGGTGTACCAAGATGTTAGGAGGTTATTACTTGTGTTCTCTGGTCTGCAAAACTTTTACAAGACTATCAGTCTGCGGGGTTTTGTGCATTTTCATGAACCAAACACCGTGGGTAAGGTTTGTAATTGCCCAATGAAATCTGGCAAGAAAAATAAAGATGACAAAAAAGAAACCAGTTTAATTGACATAAACATTAATAGTGCAGTAACATTTTTACCGCTTCTGAGATTTTCATGGTAATCCTAGTCACATGAAAAACCTGTATGAAAGCGTTCTAGATCAGCTAATAAAAGGTGGTGTGGAATGTTTGAGGCTTGGCCAACTGGATTAAGTTCATTGACTCATATCTTCTGTCTTACTGGGTCAGACTTAATAAGTTACACTAAATTTTATCTCCAGGCTTGATGATAAACTTACCCCCTTACAAACATGTGAGGCTGCAGGTGCTGGCTGTTACTTTCAGCTGACATTTGTCGTTAAAAGCAGGGATTGAAGCCGGCTCCGATCCCTGCTGTATAACCATTTAGACGCTGTGGAACCTAAATGAATGAGGAATGGTGCAGCGCACTGATCCTCCCTCCAATCACAACCCCTCCCGTTTGCCAAGCGGTTACCATGGCAACTGAAAGCCTAATGAAGGCTTCAATGGCTACCATGCTAGCGCTTCTGTTACTTCCTGGAAGCCTATCTATATAATGCAGAAGGGTGTACAAGTGATCACGGCCCATTGTGGTCAAGTACTTTTGGGGGCATACAAGTACAAATGTAAAAAAATAAAAAGTTTTAAAAATAAAATAAATAATATTAAAAGTTCAAAAACATTTGCCTTCTGCCATTTTTCAAATAATTAAATAGAAAAAGTTACACATAATTGATATTGCGGCATCTGTAAAAGTCCAATCTATTCAAATATAATAACATTTATTCCATGCGCTAAATACTGTAGAAGAAAATTCAAATGTCAAAATGTGATCAAAAAGTCGCATGTATCCCAAAATGGTACCAATAAAAACTACACTTCAGCCCACAAAAAAATGAGCCCTCACTCAAATCAATAGGTGGAAAAACTATTTCTTTTTAAAAAGTTCTAAATCCCAACATGTTTGGTATAACTGGAATCATACTGACCTGCAGAATAGAAATAACACATAACTTATATTGTAGAGTAAACAACATGAAAACAAAACCCCAGCAAACATGGCGCAAGTCCGTTTTTTTCCACACATTTTACCCTACTTGAAATCCTTTTTTTTGGTGTCCCAGTACATTCTCTGGTACAGTTCATTGCACCAATAAAAAGAACATATTGTTCCGCAAAAAAACAAGCTTTCATGTCTTTGTGGAAAAATAAAAAAGTAATGGCTCTTGGAAGGCAGGGGGGCAAAAAAATGAAAAGCCAGAAAATTGTGACTATGAGGCGCGAAGGGGCTAAAAGTAAAAAACAATATTTATTTTTACTAATTAAAACAAGATACTCCTACCTATTCTTTTCTTTTCGTTTACAGCAACTACATGGATATAAGAGACTGTAAATAGAAGCAAACCCACTTCTTTATTGTCAGGTTATTGCTGACAATATTTACACTTCTTGGACCAGAGCCAACAAGAACGACCATCAAGCACCTCTCACTACTCTGCTATCAGAGCTCACAGAAGAAAGTCAGAGAGAGTAATGTACATAGGAGAACTTTAAAAAACAAAAACACCACCCTATTAAAAAAGAAAACAAAAAACAATCCTTTTAATAGTTGCATATTGCTTGTCAACATATAAAAAGAGACATTTTGATGGTAGTGTCCCTTTAAGCAATTACAGTGCCTTGCGAAAGTATTTGGCCCCCTTGAAAGTTCAAAACCTTTTTCCACAATACGGCTTCAAAAAAAATAAAAAAAAAATTTTTATAAGAATCAAAACAAGTGGACACAATTGTAATAGAATGAAATTTTATTGGGTATTTTTAAATCTTTCAAAAAAAAATAAAACTGAAAATGGTGGGCTAGCAATTACGTGCAAAATTATTCGGCCCCCTTAAATTAATACTTTGTAGCGCCACCTTTTGCTGCGATTACAGCTGCAAGTCGCTTGGGGTATGTCTCTGATCAGTTTTGCACATCGAGAGACTGAAATTCTTTCCCATTCTTCCTGGGAAAACAGCTGGAGCTCAGTGAGGTTGGATGGAGAGCGTTTGTGAACAGCAGTTTTCAGCTCTTTCCACAGATTCTCGATTGGATTCAGGTCTGGACTTTGACTTGGCCATTCTAACACCTGGAGACGTTTATTTGTGAACCATTCCAATGTAGATTTTGCTTTATGTTTGGGATCATTGTCTTGTTGGAAGATAAATCTCCGTCCCAGTCTCAGGTCTTTTGCAGACTCCAAAAGGTTTTCTTCCAGAATGATCCTGTATTTGGCTCCATCCACCTTCCCATCAATTTTAACCATCTTCCCTGTCCCTGCTGAAGAAAAGCAGGCCCAAACCATGATGCTGCCACCACCATGTTTGACAGTGGGGATGGTGTGTTCAGGGTGATGAGCTGTGTTGCTTTTACACCAAACATATCGTTTTGCATTGTGGCCAAAAAGTTTGATTTTGGTTTCATCTGAGCAGAGCATCTTCTTCCACATGTTTGGTGTCTCCCAGGTGGCTTGTGGCAAATTTTAAATGAGAGTTTTTATGGTTATCTTTGAGAAATTGCTTTCTTCTTGCCACTCTTCCATAAAGGCCAGATTTGTGCAGTGTACGACTGATTGTTGTCCTATGAACAGACTCTCCCACCTCAGCTGTAGGTCTCTGCAGTTCATCCAGAGTGATCTTGGGCCTCTTGGCTGCATCTCTGATCAGTCTTCTCCTTGTTTGAGATGAAAGTTTAGAGGGACGGCCGGGTCTTGGTAGATTTGCAATGGTCTGATGTTCCTTCCATTTCAACATGATCGCTTGCACAGTGCTCCTTGGGATGTTTAAAGTTTGGGAAATCTTTTTGTATCCAAATCCGGCTTTAAATTTCTCCACAACAGTATCACGGACCTGCCTGGTGTGTTCCTTGGTCTTCATGATGCTCTCTGCGCTTAAAATAGAACCCTGAGACTATCACAGAGCAGGTGCATTCATACGGAGACTTGATTACACACAAGTAGATTATATTTATCATCATCAGTCATTTAGGACAACATTGGATCATTCAGAGATCCTCACTGAACCTCTGGAGTAAGTTTGCTGCACTGAAAGTAAAGGGGCCGAATCATTTTGCACGCCCCACTTTTCAGTTTTTCATTTTTTACAAAAGTTTAAAATATCCAATAAATTTCGTTCCACTTCACAATTGTGTCCCACTTGTTGTTGATTCTTCACAAAAAAAATTCAAATTTTATATCTGTATGTTTGAAGCCTGAAATGTGGCAATAGGTTGAAAAGTTCATGGGGGCCGAATACTTTTGCAAGGCACCAGGGCCGTCTTTCCCATTGGGCCAGGTAGGCGCCTGCCCGGGGGCCCCACAGCCTCGGGGGCCCCTCCCGGGCAGCCGACTACCTTGCCCAGTGGAGCAACAGCCCCTGCGGCGGGTGTGGGCAGCGCAACACTCTGCAGGAGGCCCCCCGACCCGCCGCGGCAATAAGCAGCGCAGGAGAGTATGTCATCCCCTCCTGCGCCGCTATATATCCTCGGCTGGCAGCCCCGCAGGCTTCCGGCCTAGGAAATACCGACAGCAACAATCCGGCGTAGGCAGCGTGATGACGTCACGCCGCTCACGCCGGAAACAAACTCCCGAAGAGCGGACCACAGCAGGGAGCGCGGAATGGTAAGTAAGAGTTTTTTAATAGTTTTTTTTCATCTACAGGGGGCACTGGCTACAGGGGGCACTGGCTACAGGGGCACTGGCTACAAGGGGCACAGGCTACAGGGGGCATACATGGCTACAGGGGGCATATATGGCTACAGGGGGCACTGGCTACAGGGGGCACTGGGTACAGGGGGCACTGGCTACAGGGGGCACTGGCTACAGGGGACATGGCTACAGGGGACATGGCTACAGGGGGCACTGGCTACAGGGGGCACTGGCTACAGGGGGCAGACATGGCTACAGGGAGAAGACATGGCTACAGGGGGGCATGGCTACAGGGGGCACGGGCTACAGAGGGCATGGCTACAAGGGGCACTGGCTACAGGGGGCCCTGGCTACAGGGGACACGGCTACAGGGGGCACTGGCTACTGGGGGCACTGGCTACATGGGGCACGGCTACAGGGGGCACTGGCTACAGGGGACATGGCTACAGGGGCCACTGGCTACAAGGGGGCCACTGGCTACAAGGGGGCCACTGGCTACAAGGGGTCCACTGGCTACAGGGGGCCACTGGCTACAAGGGGCAAAGGCTACACGGGGCACGGGCTCAAGGGGCATTGCTACAGGGGGCATTTATATAAGGGGGTATATACTACAGGGGGCTATATAAAGGGAGTATACAAAAAGGGTCTGTATAATCCCCCTTTTGGGGGCCTATAAAAGGGGCCCCCGTTCCTTAGGGGGCCCCTAATTCTTCGGGGCCCTAACCTACTTGGGTTTTAAAAAGGGGGCCCCACAATCTTTAAGGGGCTTAAATCCTATTACGGGGACCCTTTACCTAAAAAAAGGGGGGGCCCTGTTTACCTATTAGGGGGGGTTTTCCCTTTTTACCCTTACTACTTTTTTTAAAATTTCTAATTTTTTAAAAATGGGGGTTTAAAATGTGGAAAAGGGATTCTAAAAAAGTTTTTGGGTTTTAAAAATTCCTGAAGGGAAACGAGTTGCGGGGAAAAAAAATGGGGGGGGTTGGGGTCTGGACCAAAAGGGAAGGGGAAAAAGGGAAGAAAAAACAACTATAAAGGAGGGCTCTCCGGTGAGCCCCTGTGTTGGGGTTAATTTCTTTTATTTGATTCAGTGCTGTATTCTGTAGGGTTAAGGGGGGCCCTTGAGGGGGGTTTAGGTTTTTTGGTTTCAAAAGTTTGGGGGGGGCAGTTGTTTAAAAAAATTTGTTTTGTGGGGGGTTTTTTTTTTTTTTTTTGGGGTTTGGGGGGTTTTGGGAGGGGGGGCCCAGTTAACAGTTTTCTGCCCAAAAAAACCCCCAAATTGGCTTTTTATAAAGACGGTTTTTTTTTGAAAGGGCACCGGGGGAAACGGGGAATTTTTTCATATTTTTTTGGGGGGGCTGTTTTCCTTATCCACCCTTTTTTTTTTTCCAAGTGGGGCCCTTTCGGGAAACCCCATTTAGGGTATGTTCAATGACTTGTTGGGGCCCGTGTGAACTTTATTTAAATTAGTTGCGTGTTTGGATTCGTTTTATCGGACCCAAAAAAGGGCCCCAAAAAACATCTAAAAAAAATAGAATTGTTTTTAAAGGCCGTGTTCAAAACGGCTTTTTCCCCGCGGATTTGTGGTTTGTTTTTGAGCTCAAAAATTCCCGTGAATAAGGGGGGGAGGGGGGGCCGGGGCCGGGCGCGGCGGGGGCGCCGCCCCCGGGGCCCCAATAGACAATGCATTTTTTAAAGGGCGCTTTCCGCGCCGTAAAAATGTTCATGTCACTTTTTCCCCCCCCCGGGCGGTTTTCCCCCGAGCGGGGGGAGGAGGAAAAAATTTTTTGGAAAAATTACCTAAGGGACAGGGCGGTTTGGGCCCGCCGTACGGAAGCGCAAATCCGGCGCGGGGACCGGCCCCAAATCCGCCCCCAAAATAAGCCGTGTGAACGGGGCCCTTTTTACACTGTTGCAATGGAAAAACATGTATCAGCGTTCAAAAGGAATTATCCCGATGGGGGTTTAAATTTGGAGTCTTTGGGTTCCTTTTTAAAGAATTGGACTTGTCAATTCTTTATCTAAAAGCCGGGGAGGACCCCCTTTTTAAAAAACTAGGGGTGCTTTCCCTGCTGCACCCAAAAGGGTTTTGGATCCGATCAAAAATTTGCTTTTTTTGGACCCAAAATGGGGACCCAAAAAAAACATGTGAACATCCCCTTTATATTTTATAAAAGTGTGGTTATTTGTTCTATTTTTTTAAAAGGTATCATTAGATTTGTAGTATACTTGTCTCTCAGCAAAGCTGCAGAAAATTTTAAAAACCCAAAAGATGCCACTGGTCGGGGAAAACATATGTGATGTTGGGATTAGTAGGTAAGTGGCCCGACACAGGTAAAAAAAACCCTAAAAAGGAGGTGCCTACTAAGATCAATAGTTGTGTCTACTCTGGAATTTTATTAAAATGATGTTTTAGTTGGAGCAGTGAAGTAGTGTCTGATCTTTGTGAATTATTAATATGAGCTTACAGACAGCCATCGTTTTAATAATCCCCTTGAAGAAAAACCATCCAAAAAAAGGGGGGAAAGTAAATTTTCCCCCTGGATCCTTAAAAGGGTAGTCAGATGAAAAAGTACACTGCTCAAAAAAAAAAGGGGAACCACTAAAACCAACAAAAATATTTTCCCCAAGTCAATCACCTTCGGGTGAAATAAAACCTACCCAAATCTTTGGAACCCTTATTGACTGTGGCAATTTCACCCGCGGGGTGTGCAAATGGAAATCAACAGGTTAAAAATAAGCAATTAGCAAAAACAACCACTATAAAGGATGGTTTGCGGGTTTGGGTGACCATGGACCAAAATTTCTCTGTTCTCATCCTTTTTGGCTGTTGTTTTGGTCACCCTTGCATTTTTTTAAATGCCCCCTTTACCTCTAAAGGGGGCATGAGGCGTTTTCCTACAACCACAGAAAAAAGCCAGATAGTGCAGTCATCCAAGGGAGGCCCCATCAAAGTGGCTGTTGCAAGAAGGTTTGCGGTGTCTTTGTCCAGGGAAAATGGAAACAGATACCATGAGGGCAAGGGCCCGTCACCATGGGGACATGGAGGGGGGCCCTAGGAGGGCAAAAAACCCCAAAAGCGGACCGACCACCCCCCTTTTTTGGGGGCAGGAAGGGAAAAGGGGGATTAGTGCCCGTTTCCCTGCAAAATGACCTTTAAATATTCGAAAAACAGGCTCATTTAGGGGGTTTTTATGAGGGCCAAATTTGGGATTTGGGCCCAAAAACACCCAAAATTGGGGAGATTCGACCCTATGAAAAATTGAAGGGGGGCTCTAAGTTCCCTTTGATGAATGACAATGCTTGGCCTTTATGTGGCTGAAATGTGTAGGGAAAATTTCCCGATGATGAAGGCATTGTTTCTATGGACTGGCCCCGGCCCCCCTTTCCCCCGACCTGAATTCCCAAACTAGCAATCTGGGCATCATTTTTTGTTCCTCCCAAAATTTCCCGTTGCCCACGGCGTAAAGGAGTTTAAACCAAAGCTTTAATCCCCGGGGTTTGGGGGGGATCCCTCAGGGGGAACTTAACCTTTCCTCATCAGTAGCCCTGCACCCCTACATTGTAGGAAAAGGGCATACAGGCAAGTGGAGGCCACACACTACTGAAGGCCCCATTTCCCTTTTCTTGAGGGATTTTCCCCTGAAGTTGGTCAGCCTTGGGAAAATTGATTTTTTGAGGGATCAAATTTCCAAACCCCGATCTCCATGGGTTTTCAATTTTTAATTTTTATTGATCATTTTTTAAATTTTATTTTTGCCCAAAGCATTCACTATTTAATGGATTAAGTATTGCAACTTGTATATTTCAGTAATTTCATACATTTTTTTTTTTTTTGAGCAGTGTATATCCTGTTGCCTTACCAGATTGTGTGCTCTTGGACATTTGTATTTCTTTTTTCCAATTTCTTTTTTTTTTGTTATCAACAGGTTTTGGGGGGGGTTATTTTTCTGGACCCAGAGTAATTTAAAGGGAAAATGGGGAGGGTGGTTTGGGAAAACATAAAAAAGTAATCTGTCTAACAAATTTCCCTTGCTTCTTTTAGCTGTATAAAGGGAAAATGCACTCTGTATTTTTTAATTAGATTTCAGACCTGTAAATCCATGTTTTAATTTGTGGGAAAAAAATCAAGAAAAAGCGTGTTTTTCCTGCCCCTATTTCACATAGTAATAAACATGGGGCCTTTTAAATTTATTTTTTTTATTGCTTTCCCAAAATTTTTTTTTAATCTAACAATGCTCATCTTTTCTTTAAAAGTCTACCCCCCATTTAATTGTTATCCTTAAGAAAGGGGTGAAAAAGGGCTATGGGGGTGGGTACATATTTGCTTTCCCATTTTCTGTTTTTTACGGGTTTTTTGGAAAAAAAAAAAATTTAGGGGCTACTTAACGTAGTGAGTTTCAGGGAGGTTTTAAACCCCCCCCCCCCCCCCCCCCCCCCCCCAGCAGAGCTTTTTTCAGCTGTATTCAGATTGGATCCTTATTGAACCCGTTGTGAGAGGGCCCGATGAGGTTTCACTTTAGTTGCTTCAAAAGAAAATTTTTTACAGTAAGAAACAAATTAAAAAAATATTGATGAGAAAATTTAAAAAATTGTCCAAAAATGGGCTTTAAAGTGGTAGCCCACCTTTATGGTTTTTTTCTTGGCTTTTTAATATCCACATTAAAAATTTTTGGTAGGTTTACATGCAAATTGGGCAAAAAACAGCCCAAAATTGTTTTTTTCTGATGGGAGGAGGCGGTTTTTGTAAAGTTTTTCACCCCAAAAAACCCTTCGGTTCTTGTTTTTTGGGCCCTCGCCCATACAATTTAAACCCTTTTTGGGGAAGCGCTGAAAAAAAATAAAAGCGCTGGCGTTTTATACAAAATGTTGTATAAAATTGGTTTTATAATCAGTGTCCCGGGCTGTGGGGTCTGGGGGCCCCCAAAAGGGGGGGTTGTTTTTGGGGGGCCCCCCCTACTGGAAATTTAAAAAAAATTTTTCCGGGGGTCCGGACATAAATGCGCCCATTTTACCCCATACTACAGTTTTGCAAAAAAAAAATGTATTGTGTTTGTACAATAGGGAAGTTAGTCCCAAAAATGTCGGGCTTGATATAATTTTCCCCCCCCGACCCCCCCATACAATTCCCCCTCCACGTTCTCTAGATAGCACCTCAGCACCTTTCTAAAATAAAAAACAGAAGAAAATAAAAGGGCTAACTCCCATCACCGGGTAGGTGTTCCCCCACTCTTACAATTTAGGGAAAAAATGTTTTTCTTTGGCATTATACCCCGGGGCCCATATAACCTTTTCGGGGTTGTGGGAGACCACTAGAGGTCAGAAAAACCCGGCCCGGTATAAAACTAAAAACACAACCCTTGGGACCACATAGGGTAAAACACCCGTCAGGGTTTTAATTTTACCCAAAACCCCCCAATAGAGCCCCAATTTTGGGGCGAAAAGTCAGGTATAACCCACAAACCCCCAACCCTATAGAGACCACATTTGGGTCAGACATAAACCCCAGGTATAACCTACAACCCCCCATATTGAGACCCTTAAGGGCAGACCCAGCTGGGATAACCTACCCCCAAAAAACCCCATATAGAGGGCCAAAAAGGGTTTAGACACCCGCTCAGGGTTTTAACCTTTCAACCCCCCTTTTAGAGACCCACATAGGGTCAGAAAACCAGCTCAGGTATAACCTTCAACCCCCACCATATAGAGACCAAAAGAGGTTTAGCACCGCTCAGGGGATAACCACAACACTGCCTTTTAGGACCCCAAATGGTCAGACACCGGGTCGGTATACACCCCAACACTGCCATATAGGAAACCACATAAATGGTTTAGGGCACCAGCTTGGTATAACCCACCCAACCATTTTAGGACCCCAAAAGGGTCCAACAAAAAGCTAGGATTAAACCTTCACCCCCAACCCTTTAGAGACAAAAAGGGGGGGGGCGACACCAGCCAGGGATAAATTCAACACCCATTTAGAGGGCCACCATAGTGGTCAGACACCAGCTCAGGTATAACCCACAACCCCCACCCTTAGAGAACCCATAGGGTAGACACCAGGGTCGGTTTTAAAACCCAAAAAAACCCCATAAGAACCCCCAAGGGGTTTTGGGCACCGGCTCAGTATAACCTAAAACAATGCCTTTTAGAGACCACATATGGTCCCGACACCAGCTCAGGTATAACCCCACAACATGGGCCCTATAGAGCCCATAGGGGGCGGGCAACCCGCTAGGTTTTTTTAAACCCACAACCACTCCATTAGAGACCAAATAGGGTCAACCAGCTCGGTAAACCTACCCCACCACCTTTAGGGAACCCCCAAGAAAGGCAGGGCACCAGCCGGTTCACCCCACCCTTCAGGAAAATAGTTCGACCACCATAGGTAAATAAAAAACCCCCTTTAAATAGGGAACTAGGGAGGCAACCCAGGGGTCGGGTTAACCCCCCCAAATTTTCCAAACCACTTTTGGGCGCATCGGTTTTCAAAACCCGGAATGAGAAATTTGGGGGGAAAACCCCCTTTAGGAAAAATTTCAAAAACCCCTTTTGGATCCCAATTTTAGGCACCACCATTTTCCTTTCAACACCCCATGGAAAAACTGGGGCAGAAACCAAAAACTTAAAACCCCTTTGATCCCCAAAGGGGTCGGGGGAATAGAGGAACCCCAACCCCCCTTGGGGAAAAAAGGCAAACAACTAGGTTTCCCCCCAAATTATATTAACCCATACGTAGGCAAATGGGGAAAAACCCCCCAAATTAGAGGCCCTTTTGGAGGTAGACCCCACTGGATAAAATTTCAACCCCAATAGGTTTGGTGGGGCACCACGGGGATTTTAAAAAAACCCCCAAATTGGGGAACCCCATAAATTTAAAACAAAGTTAAGGGTTTAACCCCCCCCAAATTAGTTGGGGGGGACCACCTGGGGGGGGTTTTATTAAACCCCCAAAAAGAAAAAAGGGCAGGCCCAGTTAGGCAAATTTAAAAAAAAGGCCACATTGGGGTGGGCCTAGTTAGGTTTCTTAAAGGTAGGGGTTGGGGAATCCCAGGGTTTCCCCCTTAGGCCCTAGGGGAAAAAAGGGGTTGGTTTCCCCCCCCAAAATAAGCCCCGTGGGAGGCCCAAAAGGGGCACTTTTAAAATGGCCCAAGAGGGAGGGAAACCCTTTTTGGGATAAACTCACTGTTTAGGGCCCCTTAAATGGGTTATACCAGGGCCGGGTTTAAAAAACCCCCCCATTTTAGAAACCCCTGTTGGGCCCTTGGTATAACCCGGGAAAACCCTCCCCATTTGGTGGAAGGCCGGGTTTTCCTCCAGGATATAAGGCCCTTTGGGTCCCCTTAGGTAGTATTTCCCCGGGGGGTTAGGGATCCTTTTGTGGTCCCGAAGGTCAGGCCCCCCCCCCATATAGAGGAACCCAAGGGTGCCCAGTTTAGGTTTCAAACCACCCTTTCCCCTTGGGCAGGGCCCCCTTTTGGGTTTTTTCACCCCCTTAAAAACAGAAGGGACCCCTTTTTGGTTTCACCACCCCTTTAGGTAGTTCAGGCCCCCAGGTTTCCACCCCCATTTAGGTTTTTAGGCCCCCACTAGGTTAACCAAAAATCAAAAAAGAAAACAGACACCCCTCAAAAACTTTCCCCCAAAACGGCCCTTGGAGTCCCCCCCCGGCCTAAATCCCCTCCTAAAAGGCCCCTTGAAGTAATCACCGCCGGTTAAAAACCCCACCCAAAGAGGGGGGGGGGTGGGGAAGGGGGGGGGTTAAAAGGGTTCCCCCTTTCACCGCTCGTTCCCCCCCACGGACCCTAGGGAAAACTGTGTTCCTTAAAAACCCCCTTGGGCCCCGGGGGAGTCCCGGGGATTAAAAACCCCCATAAGGCCCTGTGGGCGAACCGCTCGGGGAAAAACCCCCCTCCCCCCCCCCCCCCCCCCCCCCCCCCACCCCCCACCCACCGCCCCCAAAAACCCCCCACCCCCCTTCCCCCAAACCCCCCACAACCCCCCCCCACCCCCACCCCCCCCACCAACCCACCCCCCCTCCCTTCCCCCAAAACCGGGGGGGTTAGGGGACCCATTTGGGGAGCGGCCGGGTTAAAACACCACCTCTTGGGGCCCAAAAGAAGGCCAACCCCCCACTCGGGTTAAAATTTGAGCCCCCTGTAGGGTAGGTGTGGTTTCCCCAGTTAGGTAAGCTGTAGGTAGTTAGGGTCCCCTTTATATAGGCTGCAAGCGGTTAGGGACCCCCCTTTAGGTAGTATACAGGCAGTTAGGGCTTCCCTTGAAGTAGTATACAGGCAGTTAGGGCCTCCTTTAGGTAGTATACAGGCAGTTAGGGCTTCCCTTGAAGTAGTATACAGGCAGTTAGGGCCTCCTTTAGGTAGTATACAGGCAGTTAAGGCCTCTTTTAGGTAGTATACAGGCAGTAAAGGGTCTCCTTGAGGTAGTATACAGGCAGTTAGGGGTCTCCTTTAGCTAGTGTGCAGGAAGTCAGGCCCCCCCCCTTTTAGCTAGTGTGCAGGAAGCCAGGGTCCCCTTTAGTTTGTAGGTAGTCAGGGCCCCTTTAGACAGTCAGGGCCCCCTTTCATTAGTCAGGGCCCTCTTTCGTTAGTCAGGGCCCCCTGTAGACAGTCAGGGACCCCTTTAGGTAGGCAGGGCCCACCTTTAGGTAGTCATGGCCCCCTTTAGGTAGCCAGGGCCCCCCTTTAGGTATTCAGGCCCCCTCCCTAGGTACAAAAAACAAACAAAAAAAACAGACAGCCACTCACCTGACTCCCGCTCCTGCCGCTCCGAGCTCCCCGCCGGCTCCTGCCGCCCTGCATAGGCGGGGCGGTGATGTGACGTCACCGCGCCACCTACGTCAGCAGTAGGTGCCGGCGCCTGGCAGGCTTAAGGTCTAGCGGCTTACACCTGCCAGGGAGATCAGCAGAGCAGAGCGCTAGCGGCGCTGTGCTCCGCTGACCCCGTGCAGCCCCGGGAGTCGGGGACATTAGTCCCCCGACTCCCAGGCCTGTGTCTGAGCGCTCGGGACGCAGGGCCCGGGCGTTCAGGGACCGGATGCAGCGGCCGGGCCCCGGGGACCGGCGGCACTGCCTCCGGGGCCCACAGCAGCTCAGGGCCCACCGGGGAATTCAGTCCCGCCAGCCCAGTCCAAGCCTGTGTATAATACGCCGGCATTGAAAGACGATCGGAGAAAAAACGACCTGTGGAGACTACAGGTTGTTTTTTCTATTGTCATCTAAGGAGCTGCCTGAACAATTGTATTGTTGAAAAAACGTGAATTCCATGCTGATTCATTGATTTATTATTGGACCACTCAAATGATGGACAGAAAACTATTGCATCAAAAGCTTAAATTCTGGAATTTGGGTGTCAGTCATCAATTCCAGCTTTGCTATTACATATTGGGACACAATTATTACGGCAAATGTGTCAGAATCCTGACACAATGTGCTCCAAAATACTGTCGTACATGCTTCACAACACACTGATTGTGTGTTTTAGACCTCTTCCAGACACTTGCACTTTGTCTGACAAAAGAGGTGTGGTTGTGGTAAAATGGGCATAGCTTAGTAAAGCCTGACTTAGCATGCAAACCATGCTACATAATTTTGGTGCAATTAGTGGTATAAAATAAGCCACCTGATAGGAGGTGTAAACTTAGACTAGACAGGCTAAGCATGTGGAAGATTTATCAATACTATGTGAAATGTGGTGCACTGTAAGACTGTATAGTCTGTACTGTATACACTTTCTAAGGATCAGACAGTACTGATAAATGTGCCCCAGTGTGTTAGTACTATTTCTGTATACACTTTTTCTGTTTGCAAATGTAGTGTGAACAGAACATTAGACACCCAGATAAATAGGTTAATACCATCAATAACAGTTTGTTTCATTGAAAAAGGCATAGAACCCAAAAAGTCATTACTGTGTGGAACAAATATACTATGCAAAGTGGTTTGATGCTTCATAGTACAAGAGTTAAAGAGGTGATCTTTTGCCAGTGAATACAGAATTTAATTCAAATAAACTCTTCAGGGGTCAGCAGCCGCATACATATTTAGCTGTACAAGGCTTGATTCCTACAAAAGTCACAGATAATTTGCGTTCTTGCTACACCAGAGCTACATACTTGTTATCAGAGTTCCAGCATTATTTGTAAGCACAATTCTGGCAGGTGTCATGCTGTTGGTTGCACCAGTAGAGGAACCTGGATTTAACATGTCATATGCATTAAAATGCTTGATATATGAAGGTGCTTCAGAAATTATTTTAGATAACGTCATTTAAAATAATTTATCTTTACTAAACAAATAGTTGGTGCCTACTGAACCAAACCTAACAAAAGAATAAGTACATCTTGGACTTTTTTTTCTCTTACATCTTTACTGAGCATTTATAGACTGTTTAACTTTCTATTTCTAACTAGGAAAAAAAATAAAAATCTAGACTTCTGAAAAGCACAATCCTTCCAAGCACTGTGTGACCATATCGTAATGTAAATGAAAACATAAAACCAAGAACATGGACGACACAAGCCTCAACACTATTCCGAATGGCAAAAAGTGAATTTGTGGAATGACTTAGGTCATCTGTAATGTCTATGATAGACCAACATGGTGTGACAAAAATAAAAAGTAAAATGGACAAGAGCATGCACAGACCATAAATCTCTAGTGACATCTGATCAGTTTAGAGACAAGACCGTTCGCTCACATTCAGTTTATACTTACATAAATCATATATCCTATGGACAATGATCCTGAATCATTATTTTAGCACATCCAGGTTCCTTTCACTGTCAAAATCGAGACATCCAGAGATACAGGGAAGCAAATTACCAGGCAGACTCCATCATGCACTCACTTTCTTCACGCTGAGCCAAGCTGAAAGCTTCTTCAAAGCATTTCAAGTATTTCTAAGCTTAGCCTCCCTCCGCAGACTGGAGCCATCCTATTTTGAAGAGTGTTGTGCTAGACTGGCTTATTCCTCTGAAATAAACCCTTTACAACCTGGCACACACCCCTATGTCTTTTCTCCTAAGTCTGCGGCTGTTGAAAGCTGTGAAATCACGTGCCAATTCGAGGAAACAAGTCACAAACTACAGGTACAGAGCTGACCGCACTTCATCAGCATGTACCGTCCTGGCTTCTCTTGCTTTGCAGTAATAATAAGGTTGTCAAGAGCTGCGTGCTAAAACAGAGCCTGCTGAGCCTGCTGAGAAAGGCAAGTCCTGACACTGAAGAAGTGTGCCTAACCTACTGTCTGCCTGTCAGGAATTAAACAGAGGAACCCCCACCCCGGCCAAAAAAACAACCTTCCAACAGAAAACCAAATATGCAAACCATGAATTTATCACTTGGAAAGATCTGCTGTTCAGGATGCTGGAAAAGCTGAATGGCGGCCGGTGCCCAAGCTGTAATACAAGGCAGTTTGTATTTATTCAGTACGTACAGAACAAGGTTAAGAGGGATTCTCCCCCCATAGACATTTGTCATCTGGGTAATAGCTGGTGAATGTCTGATCACTCAGCAATCGCTAAAACGGGGGCTTGGAGCATACCTCCCAACTGTCCCTATTGTGGAGGGACTGGCCCTCTTTTTAACCCTTGTCCCTCTGGCCCTCTTTGCTCTATAACTGTCCTTCTTTTTCATTTGAGAAATAGATGTGCGTCTATAAACTGACGTCTTAATCTTGCTTTAAAAAGTATCTGATGGCTTAGTACCTGTATATTACAGAACAATTCACTTAATATTTCATCATTGGACACAATGTAATCCTGAGAATGTGTCCCTTTTTGGCTGTCTAAAAAGTTGGCATGTATGTGTATGGGCGTGGTTAGAGGCATGTCTTAGTATGATGTCATGTGTTTGGGCGTGATTAGAGGCGTGGCCTGATGTGTCCCTCTTTGCAATCTCTAAAAGTTGGGAGGTATGGCTTGGAGTACCAATTCTTCCACAGTGTGCAAGTCTTTGAATGGAGCAGTAATGTGCATGTTCAACCACTGCTGTACTCAAAGTCTATGGGACCAACAATGATAACGGAGTACAGTGATCAAACATTTATCATCTATCCTGTGGAAGGTGGAAAAACTAACACACATCACAAACAACTCGACAAAACAGAAGTGCTTAAGTCTAAAATAGATCTCATAACAGGTTGTCTATTCTAAGATTGCCCCTCTAGAATGTGGCCCAGTTTACAGCTACCGTATATACTCGAGTATAAGCCGACCCGAGTATAAGCCGAGGCACCTACTTTTGCCACAAAAACCGGGAAAGCTTATTGACTCGAGTATAAGCCTAGGGTGGAAAATGCAGCGGCTACTGGTGAATTTAAAAAATAAAAATAGATACCAATAAAATTACATAGGCAGTTTAATGTCCCCCATAGGCAGGTATAGGCAGTTTAATGTCCCCCATAGACAGATATAGGCTGGTATAGGCAGTTTAATGTCCCCCATAGGCAGGTTATAGGCAGTTTAATGTACCCCATAGGCAGGTTATACGCTGGTATAGGCAGCTATATGTCCCCATAGGCAGGTTATAGGCAGGTATAGGTCGTTATAGGCAGATATAGGTCCTCATAGGCAGGTTATAGGCAGGTAATTGCCCCCATAGGCAGGTTATAGGCAGGTATAGGTCGTTATAGGCAGGTATAGGTCCCCCTAGGCAGGGTATAGGCAGGGTATAGGTCCCCCTAGGCAGGTATAGGCAGGCTATAGGCAGGGTATAGGTCCCCCTAGGCAGGCTATAGGCAGTGTATATGTCCCCCTAGGCAGGCTATAGGCAGGGTATATGTCCCCCTAGGCAGGCTATATGCAGGGTATATGTCCCCCTAGGCAGGCTATAGGCAGGGTATAGGTCCCCCTAGGCAGACTATAGGCAGGGTATAGGCAGGTATAGGTCCCCCTAGGCAGGGTATAGGCAGGTATAGGTCCCCCTAGGCAGGCTATAGGCAGGGTATAGGCAGGTATAGGTCCCCTAGGCAGGCTATAGGCAGGTATAGGCAGGTATAGGCAGGGTTTTAAAAAAAAAAAACACTTACCTGGCTCCCCGCTGATCCGTCTCCCGGGCGCGCTCCTCGGTCTTCTCGGCACAGGCGGGTGATGTCACCAGGCCGCGCACGCAGCGTGATGTCACACGCTGCCGGTGCCGGAAACTCCGGACAGCCGCGAGTCTGCGGCCGCCCGGAGTCCACTGCGGAGCACGGAGCGCTCGCTCTCTGCTCTACAGTGGTATCTCTTCTCCTGCATGCGCTCCGGAGGAGTCACATACAAGTGAAGAGATAGCCGACAGCGCATGGGCCACCGCAGTGCTCGGACACTGTCAGCTGACTCGGCCTTCAGTTATATGCGCTCCCTGAGGAATCGCGTATAGCTGAAGTGTCCTGCCGGCCCGGGGCCCAAACGCAGCTCCCGAGTGCCGACAGTGACTCGAGTATAAGCCGAGGAGGGATTTTTCAGCACATTTTTTGTGCTGAAAAACTCGGCTTATACTTGAGTATATACGGTAATTTTGTACCATTTGTGCCTTTTTAAGGGGTAGTCTCACTATAGACATTGATGGCATACCGCTGGGATATGTTAAATAGGTGCAGGTCCCACATCTGCTACCCGCACCTATGTCCAGAATGAGCCCCCAAAGCACTTGGTTGTACTCTGATCTTGTTATTTTCAATGGGAGTGTCGCAAACACCTCTCCATTCAAAGTGTAGAGATTTTGGGGCACATTCTCAAGATAACAAAGAAAACAATGTCCAGCTTCTAAATAAAATGAAATCCTCAGCTTTATTGGTGACGAGTATAAAAATGCTAAAAGCTTCATACACAGATATGCTTGCTGAAATAAAACATACTATACTTTAAGGAGGAAGCCTATGCTATTGGCTATTTAATGCTGCCTGTGATTCAGACACCAAAAAGCAGTTGATAGAGCATAAACCTGTCTCCACTGCACAGAAAAGCGTCCTTTCTTCCCAGCATTTTTCATTTTCTAAGAATGCTGAAAAAAATGAATGAAAAGAGATCCCATAGATCTCTATAGTAAAAACGTGCTATTGTCTCTACTGAATGTCTTTTTTCTGCTCGTTTTTTTTTTACTGATCGTCTTTTGCAGCATGTTGCATTAAACGCCAGAGCATGGCAGAAAAATTGCTACAGGAGTCTATGGAAAGCGCCGAACGTTTTTTGCCGCATTTTTGTGGCATTTTTTGCCGCGATATTTAAAAGAAAACCCACCCAGGAGATTAGTCCCACATATAGTGGGTGTTAACAAAGTTTATACTTTTTTTCAATTCTGCATACAAGTGTCCGATGTGTCCTCGTTCGCACCATTCATAATAAAGTGATCATGCTTTTGTCGCTAACGCTTTTTACACAATTCAAGATTGTTGTGCTAATAAAGTTCTCTCGCTTCTGACGCTAAAGATACTGTTTTACGGATTTTGCCACTAGAATCCGTTTTTTTTTAAAGATTTTGGCGCTAAAATCCTTTTCTTGGAAGACTTTTGCACTATTAGGCCATGTTCCCAAAGGCTTAATCCAGGACGTATTTCAGTCTGTTTAACGCGCCCGGGGTGCGCAAATTACGGGCTGAATACGTCCTAGTAACTACGATAATTCACAGTTCTCATAGAGAACTAGGATTTTCGTCTCCTCTCCCCGCTTCGGCGAATACGGCGAGGGGGGAGATAAGTGACATGTGAATTACCAGCGGCGTATATGCGCCGCTGGTAATACAAGTCAATGGGCCGGCGAGGTGACGGCCCCTCGCTCCCTCCCCCGCTCCCTCCCCCGGCCACACGGCTTAATTGCGGGACGTAATTATGTCCCGCAGTTAAGCCGTGTGAACATAGCCTTAAAGTTATCATTCTTGTGACGGTAATAATACTTTTTTTTTACGGATAATGGCGATAGAATCCTTTTTTTTATGGATTGTGGCGCTAAAATGCTTTTCATGTAAGACTGTGGCGCTAATAAAGATATCTCGATTGTGACACTAAGAATACGTTTGTTTACGGATTTTGGCGATAGAATCCCTTTTTTTACGGATTTTGGCGCTAAAATACTTTTTTTTAGGGGTTTTTGCCCCTATTAAATTTATTTTGGGTTTTTTGCCCCTTAAAAAATAATTTTTTTTTCACAGATTTTGGGGCAAAAACACTTTTTTAACAGTTTTTCGGCATAAAAAAAGTTATTTTGTTTGTTTCTAAAAATCCGTTTTTACAAACTTTGTCGCAAAATAAACGTGTTTTTGGGGGAAATTTGGGGGCAAAAATACGTTTAAGTATTTTGGCGCTAATAAAGTGATTTCACTTTTGTGGCTAAAAAAAAAAATTGTTTTAAAAAAAAAAATTTTGGCGTAAAATATTTTAACAGTTTTTTGGTCGCTAAAAAAATTTTTTTTTTTAAAGGATTTCGTTGTTTGTAATTTCGCTTTTGTCACTAAAAACCCTTTTTTACGGATTTTGTCGCTAAAATATTTTATTTTATTTATTTTTTTTTTTACACATTTTGACGCTAAAATCCGTTTTTTTGTACAGATTTCGGCGCATTTAAGTTAACTTGCTTTTGTCGTTTAAAAAAAACTTTTTTTATGGTTTTTGGGTACAAAAAATACGCTTTTTTATGGATTTTGACGCAAAAAATGGGTTTCTTTTTTAGGTTTTTGGGAGCTAAATATTTTTTTTTTTTACCGATTTGGCACAAAAAGGTACTTTTTTTTTAAAAGGGTTTTTTGGCGCTAAAAAGTTTTTTTTTTAAATTTTTGGGCTTTAAAAAATCCCTTTCTTCGAAGATTTTGGCATTAAAAAAGCTATCTCGCTTGTGATGCTAAAAATATGTTGTTTTTTACAGATTTTGGCGCTAAATTCCTTTTCTTGGAAGACTTTGGACTAATAAAGTTATCTTGCTTGTGACACAAAAAATACTTTTTTTTTTACAGATTTTGGTGATTGAATCCTTTTTTTACGGATTTTGGCGCTAAAATATATATATTTTTTTTACAGATTTTGGCGCTAATGAAGTGATCTTGCTTTTGTCGCTAAAAAGTTATTTTTTACGGATTTTGGGCGACAGTTATGAACGGGGCTGCGCCAGATATCTGGAATCTTATCAGCCCCGATAGCCAACGCAGCCCCGTTCACTTCACTGAAATGCCTCCCGTACGCCAGAATCAGGCGCATTACATAGCGCAAGCTGCACTTTTTAATGTGCCTGTTTTCGGGGGGTGTGCGGGAGGTGGGGCGCACTAGAACCATACAAAGGTACATATTTATAGCTTCAGTACGGCATTTCTAGGCGCATTACTGCAGAAACAGGTACACCACTTTCAAAGTGGTCTACCTGAGCCAGAAATGTCGTACAAGCACCTGTAGAGCGGGTTCATAAATCAGGCGCATTATAGACTATTATTATGCGCATGAAATTTGGCGTTTGAACGCCAAATTTCATACATTTCGGCTTTTGTTGCTAAAATACTCTTTATAAATGCACACAAACAACGAATAGATGCAGCTCACCGCTAGTGTTCCACCCCTGGAAACAGCACGGACAGATCAGAAGAAATCCCGTAATCAGATTAGAAAAATTCCAGCTTGGGTCCAGATAGGTGTAAAAAGTAAAAATACTCTTTATTTCTTGTTACATATTAAAAGCGTGCAAAGAATATCCCAAAAATACTGCGAATAACGCTAATGTTACATATTAAAAGCGTGCAAAGAATATCCCAAAAATACTGTGAATAACGCTAACGCGTTTCGGAAGTTGTTTCTTCAATCATAGCGTGTTATACACAATCAACGTCACCATTTTATAAGCATATATTCGTTCACGTGAACAGGAAACAATGGGGAGTTAACCCCATCTTCTCCACGTTACAAGCAAACATTAAAATTTTGCATTGTTAAAAACAATCGCAGTAAACATTAATATTGATAATAAACATCATGTCTCTTATTTAAACCATCGGGGTAGCGTGATCTCAATTGGTAAATCCACCATGATTCTCTATTCAATAATTTTTTTTACGATGGTCGCCACCCCTCATCGGTCTAAACACCCTTTCAATGTCTGAAAATATAAAGCCTGAAGTATTGCCATTGTATACATCTTTAAAATGTTTAGAAGCCATTGAAATGCCGGTTGTTTCAGATATTCATTGCACGCTTTTAATATGTAACAAGAAATAAAGAGTATTTTTACTTTTTACACCTATCTGAACCCAAGCTGGAATTTTTCTAATAAAATACTCTTTTTTTACGGATTTTGGCACTAATAAAGTGGTCTCGCTTTTGTCGCTAAAAATACAATTTTTTATGGATTTTGCCGCTAACATACTTATTTTTTATGGATTTTGGAGCTATTAAAGTTATTTCGCCTTTGTTGCGAAAAATAAGGGGTTTTTTTTTTACGGATTTTGGCGCTAAAATGCAGTGTAGCCAGAGGTATGCAGCACAGCTCAATACGAAAAATAAAAAAGGGCTGACTTCAATTCCCTGCATGTCAGGTGGCCAAGAGTGCAGCTAAATACAGTAAATGAAGAATGAGTCAGCACTATGCCAATTCTTTTCAGGATTGCTGGAGGTCCGAAAAGTCTCTATGATTATAAAATGATGGCATACCTTAGAAATATTCGGTGTCTTTATGAGATGGACATACCCCTTTTAAAATGAAACCATAGCCCTTAATTGACATTTCTCTGTTAGATCACTAAAACCACAGCTTTACAAATCAGAATGAAATTTACAGAATGCTCCTCTATCTTTCTCTAGATATCACTTATTACTGTGACCCTGAGGTTCTTCTTATTACCTCTCAAAACATCCATCTAATTGAGAAGTTAGGTTAAGAGTAAATTAAAATGTTTTCACGTGAGTTTGAGTTAAATAGTGCCTATTTTCCCCATATACACAAAGCTAAATTCAGAATTCTGGTTTCCGGTTACCACAGAAAAAGGAAATGGGCCCAAAGAAGTTGCTCATCCTGGCACATGTAAAAGCAGTACAGGACATGTACTACCGCCCTGTGTCATAGAAAGGTGCTTCTAGACCGCCAATCACTGCTTACACCTCACTAATACAACATTTTTTAACAGTAACATGTTCATGATAATTGGTTGAATCAGTGTCCTGTACATTGGCACTACTGTACATACACATTACACGTTTTTTGATTTTTTTAATGCCTATAAATTTTGGACTTATTCTGGGTATTTGAGTGCTGCGGAGTCTGAAAATCCCATCCATTTTGTTATAGTAGCTCTAGTTTACGAGATGTTGATTACATTATTTACGTTGTGATTAATTTGTTTGTAAATATGTTGGGCAGATGATTAGATTTGAATTTTTTCATGCACATTAATGTTTTTGTTTTTTATGTTCTTTAAGGCTATGTTCACACGGCTTAAAAGTTAACGTATTTCAGTCCGTAATTACGCGCCATGGTGCGCAAATTACGGGCTGAAAACGTCCCTGTCATTACAGTAATCCACAGTTCTCATAGAGAACTATGGATACGTTTCCTTCCCTGGCTCGGCGAATACGCCGGGGGGGAGATAAGTGACATGTGAATTACCAGCGGCGTATACACGCCGCTGGTAATGATTGTCTATGGGCCGGCGCAGTGCCGTCCCCCCGCTCCTTCCCCGGCCACACGGCGTAATTGCGGGGCGTAATTACGTCCCGCAGTTAAGCCGTGTGCTCATAGCAACCAATCAGAGCTCCCCTTTCATTTCATATAGTGCTCTGGAAAAATGAGGGGTGCTCTGATTGGTTGCTATGGGCAACAAAGAGAGTTTCAGACCTAGACAGTTTTCATACATGTGGCCCTTAGTGTTCTAAAATTTTTGTCTTTTTTATCTATCTAAATATATTTATAATTTTATTTTTGTTAGGGGGTAGTGAGAGACAAAAGAATAACAATTTTGGCTTTCTTTTCAGGGCGTTTTGCAATACGTTTTTTTGAGCTGAAAAACGTATTGCGCAAAGTGTATCCAAACACGTACCCAAAGTGTAGTACTTGTTTAAATACGTTTCCTGGATTGCAAAAATGTACCCTGAAGTTTTAAATTAGGTTTGTGATTCGTAAAACGGATCAAGAAATGACATGTCAATTCTTTGATCGGATACTGTTAACCGCATCACAAAGACGTATGTAATCACACAGGAACATTGTTAGATACGTTTTTGGGTCCGAAAAACATACCCATACACGTATCTAAAAAATGAAGTGTGAACATTATATCACCTTAGGGTATGTATTTTGCAAAAGTGCACGTTGTAATTACGCCATCTAAACATACCCCTACTTCACCATTTGTAAATCATGGTTTGGTAAACAAACTCCACTGAAACATGGGCAGTGGTAAATTGGGGCACATTTACTTTTCCTAATCGCCTACAATTTTGTCTCAATTTTTGGCAAAAAACTGGTGTACAGTACATGCCTTGTACCACATTATCTGTCTTGGACACTTTTTGACCCTTGACAAAGAGGTGTAGCTTAGCCTAAGGGGAGTTGCTTATCCTAAAGAACCTCTGGTCAAGGATTTGTATGTGTTCTTTAACTGGACAATGTAAAGGGCTTTTACTCCTTACATTCACTTTTACATTCTAGTAATACAAATAACTAATATTTAAGCTCTTGGCTGTTATCCTTATGACACATTTCATTTAACAGGTTATTTATTGGTGACAAGAATAAAAAAAAAAGTTATTTAAAAACAATTACAGTAAGGCCTCGTTCACACGGCTTATTTCGGACGGATTTGCCGACGGAAAAATCCGTCGGCAAATCCGTCCGAAATAAGTCACAGCCTATTTTCTATTGATTTCAATAGAAAATACGGCGCGTCGTTCACACGACGCAAAACTCCGTTCCGGATTGCCGCCGCGGATTGACGACGGCAATCCGGACGGAAAAACAATTGACATGTCAATCTTTCCCGGACGGTTCACCACCTACAATGATTGTAGATGGTGAATCCGTCAGGAAATCAGTTACAATAACGCCACACTTAGTGGCATTATGTGCAACTGATTTTCAACATGATTTCAGAACGTATTTACATCGGAAATCCGTTGTAAATACGTTCTGAAATAAGCCGTGTGAACGAGGCCTAAGAGACCAAACATAGGAAAATACGAATTATTAAATTCCTATTACATGCAGATAATATTCACAGATTACCAGGCAAGTGGGTAAGATTTTACAAATTTCTCCCACATGTTGCGCATATTTTCCACATGGAAATATATATGTATGCAATGGAGTTTTTTCCCTTAATATATTCATTTTGTTGCAGATTCCCTGCAAGCTTTCACAGTCGATTTAGGCACTTTTAAAAGGTAAATTCTGCAGTGAATCCGTAGCAATATACTGTCTGACTGTAGCACATGCCGATTTTGCTACGTACTTGTCATGGATCTGCACTAGATTCTGCAGTAAAAAAAAGAATAAAAACAGTTCTGCAAACATTGCCAGCCACGTGTCATTTTTAGCTACTGACTACCAGTTTTGGGAATATACAAACCATAGCAACCCAGAGCTGAACATACAGAAATGTATATAACACCAAAAGAGCTTGCAATTTTGAACTGCTGTTCAGTCTTATCCTGTATATCTAGGCTCCCATGGCAAATATGGCACTATTTTCCATGCTGCACCAAGAGCCACATGTATGAAACCTGTCTTGGTCTAAGACTTTCTTTGTTGCCCATAGCAACCAATCAGAGCTCTCTTTTCATTTCATATAGTACTCTGGAAAAATGAAAGGGGAGTTTTCATAATTTATAAATTAACAATAGGTAAATATCCAGATATCTATGTACATCAATTACCTGATACAAATCTGTACTGCTTTAAGTTAAGAAAATGTAGCCTTTAGTGCTTTTTGCCTGTACCCCTGGATTTTCAAACTCTTGTGCAAATTTTAAACTTTGTCTAAAAATAGAAAACTGAAGTATTAAAAAAATCCTGTACAATTCTTTTATTACTTGCATCTAACTTATAAGTTAAAGGGGATGTATCGCTTATTCAGTTGGGCTGTTCTCTTGAAGCTTGATCCTCTCATTTCCTTAAATTCAGGGGCGTTTCTTCCCCTCCCTGCTGGGCATTTCTTAACTGAAGGGGGATGACATCATCCCCCCTTCACTGTGCTGGCTCCAGTGTGTGTCCCCCCCCCCCACCACATGTCGTTGTCCTCGCACTATGCAGCCTTATTTTTTGTAAGTGCTGTTTACATTCCTGCATTCCGTTTAAACAGTCTTCCATGAACTCAGCATTGATCTCTCACAGCTGGACGGCTGCTACAGTTGAATCCAGCATAGATCCGTCTCCCTTCATGTTTACATAAGGCACCAACACGCAGGAGCATTAAGGCACTGTGGCACAATAATGCTGTTTTCTGATTATAGAGACAGCTGCATGTCAATGATGAGCACTTAGCTGTATCGACTGAAATTTTTTTCGGTCCCTTATATGCAGGAGCATTAAGGCACCGGGCACAATTCTCCTGTTTTCTGATTATAGAGACAGCTGCAGTGTCAATGAGGAGGCAGCTAGCTGTAAAGAGTGAAATTGTTCACGGCCCCTAATTCTGAGTGAGAGGCAGAAATGCAAGCTCCCTGAATACAGCCGTCCGGGGGCTGAACAGAATGCAAATTATTACAGCTAATGAAATGCAAGGAGGAGGGATCCGACCAGTGCTGGAGAAGTTTGTTTACAGAAACAGAAGATAAGGAATACTTTGAGAACAAGACAGCTTTGCTAATGACATCCAATTGCAAAGTTGCTTGTTTTCACTGTCCCCTTATTCTGAAGGCCATTTAATGAAATGATACAACCTCTTTAAGCAAAGCTGCATGCAGCACCACAAAAAGACTTCAGTAAATAGTCTTGTCAATTCATTTCAGCCATTGTTAGGAGTGTAAACAGTTTTGCTGAGGCATGTCACATTCTTCCTACACACACGCAGATGGCATGGGATTCCTACATGTACGAATAAAGTTTCAATACCTCTGAAGGGGGGGCTTTTTTTTTTTTTTAAATCCACTTTTGAACACCACTGCACAACACACCTACAGTGTATATAATAAATATCCAAAGGAAAGTTGTGGCACTCCATTCCGCAAAAACAAAATCTTGTGAACGTAATATCGCCTTGTCCCAGCCGCAGAACTTTATTGTATGCCATGGGTTACTTTAGGTCGGATGTCTCTGGCCATGAATTGCATACAGCAGGAGACCTTCGAGGGATGTGCCATAGGAGTGCCAGGGCTTGATGGGGAAAGTCGGCAGTTTTGCATCAGTAATCATAAGTTACTGACACTTAGTAGTCTTAGTATAGCTGCTCACCAGCTACATCCAGGTTGGAAAGTGGTGTTCAGTCAGCTCGCAGGAACCATCAGAGGGGGGGGGGGGGGTGCACGGCCAATCCCAGAGGTCACGGGCATATGTCCAAAAAGGAAGTTGTGGTCAGCACCAAAACGATAAAAGTCGATAGAACATGGTGGTCAGAGCAAGCGGAAGCGTTTCGGGTAATGCTACCCTTAGTCATAGCATGTTATTTTCTAAAAACACAATGGTTAAAAGCAATATGACCAACCAATGGGAAACAAGTGGGCAGTAACCACGCAGATTAAATCAAAGGCAATCGACAAATTAACTGCTTCAACATCACAAAAAAACCCACAAAAAACAACACACACAACAAACCCCACACACCTAGCACAATACATAAGTATCAACAGATATACAATAAATCATCCCTTAAAATCATGCCGTTAGGAAATCTTATACTAAGGCCTCGTTCACACGGCTTATTTGGGCGCTGATTAGAGCCGTACTGCGCTCCGTATTTGCGCTGCAGTACGGCTCCAATCCGTCCCAGTAACTACGGTAATCCACAGTTCTTACAGAGAACTATGGATTCCGTCTCTCCTCCCTGCTCGTTGAATCCGCCGCGGGGGGAGAAAGTGACATGCGCATTATTTACGGCGTGTACGCGCCGTGAATAATGAGTGTCTATGGGACCGGCGAGCTGCCAGCTCCCCGCCCCGCTGCCAGCGTAATTGCGGGGCGAAACCCGTCCCCGAAATTACGCCGGCAATAAGCCGTGTGAACGAGGCCTTAGTCTCCAAACCCAAAACGCCTCAAAAAAACAAACACAACAAATCCAGCACAATACATAAATATCAATAGATATACTGTACAATAAATCATTCCTTAAATTCATGCCTTTAGGAAATCTTGTACAAAGTCTCCAAATCCAAAACGCCTCCCTATGTAACAGTAATTTTTTTCTATCACCTCCTCTCAAGGGTGCATTGACACTATCAATTCCATAACATTTAAAGGAGGTAAGATTGCCCCCCATGTACTGAGGAAAAATGCTTAGAGGCTCCTTATGAATTAACATACGTCTTTTTAGAGGACATGTTGTGCAACCAACACAGTTAAGGAAGCAAGCAGTACATTCTATGATGTACACTACAAAGGAACTGTTGCAATTAATAAAACTTTTAATAGGTAACTTATCAGATAAATGCAATGGCTCTATATTGGTGTTTTTTTTATGTAGCGACAGTTGTTACCGTTCTGACCGCATTTGAAACTGCCAGTAATGGAAATGATCTGCAAAGATGGTGATCCCCCCTTACGTCCTATCATCTCCAGCATAGGTTCACGTAACGAAAGATTGTGTGAGTTCCTGATTATGTTCAAGACAGCAAACAGATTCTTAATATTTTTTCTGATTTTGATTGGCACCCAGAATATACGTAGTTGGCTTGCGATGTTTGTTCGTTATATTCCTGGACCTGCATACCGCATGATAAAAGTCTAATTGCTCTTGCATATTATCTATACATGGGACACTAAAGATATTTGTTATACAAAAGTGAGGACACCCCCTAAGTGAAAATGGACAAATTGTGCCCGATTTGTTATTTTCCCTCCAGTGTGTCATGTACCGCGTTAGTGTAAGGCGTGTATTAAGTTGGGCTCCCCAGTTCAACCAAATTTATATTTTACTGAACTTGCCGAAAAATAGACTTGGTAATGCACAAGAATACATGTACAAGAGTGTGAGCAAGGCCCCTGTGCATGCTGCCGGAGGTATTTTCTCCAGATACATGATAATTTTACCTACCAACGGGCTCAGAAAGGCCGGCCGTTATCTACCTATTAATACCTTATACATCAGCAACATTTGTTTGTGTATAGCACAACAGCTGACAACCTTATTAATTATACCCACTATTCCCAAAACATAGATAAAATTAGAGCATATTGGGTGAATGCATTGCAGTACTAACAGCACCAATGTCAAGCGTTCTTTAATGTCCCAATCAGGAACTGTTCCTGAATAGTTGCTTATGGCCTGACACCGACTCTGGCCCTAACTAAACTAACTACGAACCTGGTAGTTACCTCAGAAACCACTCTCTCAGTCATGTGACACACACAAATCTCATGTTTTTGTTTTTTTTTGTAATAAAATTTTAATGAGTTTTCACAAAATTTACATCAGTAATACATTCAAGAATTACAGATAAATGCGTGTTATAATGTACAAACATCACTCTGCTAACATTCTGCTAATCGCATTTTAAGAGATGAACCATACATCATGTTACCCCTATCTCATCTCTTATCCCTACCCTTTATGTCTTGGTTCTCTCTTTTCTTTCTACCCCCACTATCTCCAAACTGAAATATCTAAACTTCCCCCCAACTCTCTGTGATGTGCATAAAACTTCCCCTCCCCTTCCCCTCTCATGTGCTAACCTCCAACCTTCCTAAAGTACCTGCTAATAGTTCCTCTAGATAGTAGGCTGAGTACATAAAGGGTTCCACTATATCCCTTATCTCCTGGTCATCAAATTAATCTAACATACATTTTTTCCATTTTTCAAAAAACCTTTCTGTTAGTTTGTCCTTATCTCGTTCTGCATCAAGTTTTTCCATAAAGAATAGTTGTTTCAAAGTAGTTGTCACCTCTCCCAAAGTCGGACCTGATTTCTCCCACCAATGTCTCAGGATGATTTTTTTTGCAATCAAAAGTGACAAATGAGTCCCCTTATCCTTGCACAATGACATTTCCCCCCACCCCTGGATTTCTGAACCAAGATATAGTGAAAGACAACTCGAGATGTCCTGGACCCATACCTGTGCAATAAACCTCCCCACCTCTTTCCAGAAATTCTGAATTATTTGACATTCCCACATGCAATGTAGCAACCCGGCCTTGTCCAGCCCACATTTAGGGCAGCATGTCAAATACTCCGTGTCCCCGTTTGCACGAGGCAGATTAAATGCATATGTTGCTCTGTGTGCCAATCTGAATACCACTTCTCTCCAATGCTCGCTAATGGTGGCCGCTTTTACCAACTCCATTCCCCTAACTATTTTATCACTAATGTCCTCATCTCCCAGTTCGAATTCCCACTTTCTAAATACCTTGGCCGCCAATGTCTCTGTCACCCCCCTCCGTATATTATTGTAGATCCTGGAAAGCGCCCCCCGTCCTCCCGTCACTTTTAATACCTTTTCGAATTCTGCCGGGTCATTTATATTGCTTAAGTTCTGTAGTTTTAACCTTAAAAAGCTCCTGACTTGAATGTATTGAAACTTATGACTTTCTGCCAGCAAGAACTTAGATCTGATTTGCTCCCAAGTGGCTAAATTTCCTGCCTGACCTGTTAGCATATCTCCCAGGGTCCGTATCCCCTTCTGCTTCCAGCAGTTCAGAAGCTTATTTTCCCTCCCCGGGCCAAACTCAGGTAGCGACCATATCGGCATGAATCTGGTAACATACATAGGTCTATTGAATAACTTCCTAACCTGGCGCCAGGTAGCCATTGTATCCTTGAACACTAAATTGCTTTTAACCACCTCTGGTTGTTTACCATACGGGGTGTGAAGCAGGGCCACTTAATCCCACTAAATGCGCTAACTGTCTCTCCACCTCTAGGTTAGAGAAGAAGCTCGTTTCATGTAGCCAATCATTTACATGTCTCCATAATGCCACCAAATTGTATAACCTAATGTCCGGTAGCTTGACTCCCCCCTGTCTTCTCTCTAGTGTCAGCTTTTTTATCGATATCCTGGCCCTCCTACCTCTCCAAATGAATGCTGAGAATGCTCCTTCCAACTTTTTGACATCTTTGTGCTTCAATAACACTGGTATATTTTGAATGGGGTACAGTAATCTAGCGAAACTAACCATCTTTATCAAATGTATACGCCCCATGAGTGATAGCGGAAGCCCCCTCCATCTCTCCAACTCAACAATCTTCTTGATAAAAGGAAGGTAATTTAAGTTGTAAATCAGTGTCGAAGAGCTCCCTATTTTAACCCCCAGATATGTCAAGTGAGAGGTCACAACCTTCACCCCCAGTTCAGCTACTCCCCTGCTATCTTTTTTCCCCAGTAGTAATAGTTGGCATTTATTTATTTTGTACCCTGAAAACGTCCCAAAGTGCTCCAATAGACTCAACACTCCCTCAACCTGATCTTTTGGACTGTCCAGAAAGAGGAGCATGTCGTCCGCAAAACACACCAGCTTTAATTCTTTACTCCCTACCTTTATACCCCTATACAGTTCCGTATTTTGCAAGTACAAGGCCAATGGCTCCAAGGCCAGATTAAACAGAAGCGGCGACAATGGACACCCCTGTCTAGTGCCCTTTTGCAGCAAAATGATTCCCCGACAAAAACCAGAGCTTTTAAATTCTCGCTCCTCGGGATTTATAAATAGCGGTGACATATGATCTAAAACATCCTTCTATCCCCATCCTATCCATTACCAAATTTAGCCATTCCCAATTTACATTGTCAAAAGCCTTCTCGGCGTCTAGCGCCAAGAAGGCTGGTGTTTTTTCTGGCTTGCGAAGTTTCTCCACTGCTATTTGGGCCATCAATAATAATCTTATATTTTTCACCCCCGATCTCCCTTTCACAAAACCCATCTGGTGATCTCCAACTAATTTCGGTAGAAGTTCCGCTAATCTATTAGCCCACACTTTGGATAGTATCTTAATGTCCTGATTAATTAAAGAACTCAGGCGATAAAGATTCGGTTTCAAAAGCATCTCTTCCCTGCTTATGCAAGACTTTAGTAAATGCCGTATCCCCCGAGGGAGGGATCGTCTGGAATTAGTTATAGCATCGAATACTATTTTCAAGGTCGGAGTCACTTCCTCCTTCAATATTTTGTAGAAGTCCCATGCAGTCCGTCAGGGCCCGGCCTTACACTTGGGAATATTCCCCTATGACTTCCGCTATTTCCTCCTCGTAACCTCCGCATTTAAACCTTCCAGGTTTTAGTTTGGATAGTTTTGGCAACCCTTTTTCCCCTCCAAAAATTTTTTTCCCCCTCGTCATGTCGTATGATGGGTGTGTGTAAGCCCCCTTATAATATCTCTGTAAAATCTCGTTCACCTTCCTGGGGTTATTTGCTACCTCTCCCTTTCATCTTTTAAACTCATAATGCTAGAGTTGCTTCGTCTCCCTCTCACCAAGTTGGCCAACATTTTGCCCGATTTATTTCCATCTTATATAATCCAGTTTGTTTTGACCCCAAAAGATTTTCCGCCTCCCCTGCAAAATTTAAAAAGCCCCCTTGTATGTTCCATTTTTCCCTTTTGATCTCTGGGGACCCAAAAAAGTAACCGTGAAGCCCCCCAGCTTCAATGGGGCGCCTCAAACAACTTAGGATCTTTTTTTTTTTTTCCCGAGACATTCCATTATGCGGCCCCAAAACACTTGGCGCATCCCAAAAGTAAGGGGTAACGCCACTCCGCATTTTTCCTGTCATACCCCCTCCACCATTCTTTTAACAGTCACAGAATTGTGCGCTTCCCCAAATGTCGTGGGGGAAACCTCCACAATAGTCCGAGCCTTTGCATTGGGGTTTCTCTAATGTCTATGCAAATTTGGGAGCGGATCCGAATGACCATATCCCCATACCGTCCTTTCACATTTCTCACAATCTTGGGTTTTACTAAAAATAGTCTTTTTCGGACCATGATTGCTGAGCATGTGAGAAATGGAAAATTTTGTCTACCTGGTTGACTTCTTCAAGCACCCCTTAAAGATCCGTACTGCCCAAAGCCCTGAAAAAACATCCCCCCCCCATTTCCCCCGGCTTCCGAGTCGCCCCCGTTTTCGGTTTTCAACTCCAACACTTTTAAAGTCCCCTCCCACACAATATTGGGGTTTTCCATCCCCACTTTCCAACTTCCAAATCCCTAAAGAACCCCCTATCCTCTTTTTGGGGCAGTAGATATTTCAGGCTAATTCTACCGCGGAGTGTCCTCTCAAAAGTTAACCCCCCTTCCCGATTACCTGTTCCGGCAATTATTTCAATTTGCATTCTTGTGGATTAGTGGAGAAACCCCTGCCTTGCCCGCCACGCTTCCGCCCCTTTTAAACGTCCCCTACCCACATCTTCGTTGAAAAAAATCAGTGTTCTCCAAATGTGTCTCTTGCATATAGAAAGTCGGGTTGAGCCTCCTCAAATCCCTCCACCATCATCCTTTAGGGGGTGATTTTAAACCCTTTAACTTCCAACTGACTTTTTCTCATAATTGAATACCAAAAAACAATTTCCACACCATGAGAGTACTAGTCGCACACACCCCAAACATTGAACTTGTACAACCAGTCCCCAACAACAAGGAGCGCTAATTTTCCTTCCCCCCCTGTTTTCAGCGACTTTCCTTTTTCGGATAGATATGAAATGAACCCGTTCAGTCCCCAAACTGCCAACCTCTCCGTGCCACATTACCCCACCAACCCCCCCCCTATCCTCCCCCTTCGTTTAAAGAAAAATTTATCAGATACCCCCGAAATTTTTACAATTCTCCCCCTCTTATATATAACAAAAACATAATCATCTGCATGAAACGGCTACCTGAACCATTCTCCTCCCATCCCCCCTAGGGGAAATTCACCACTTTATACCCCTTTCCCCCTATCCCCTACCCCCCTCTCTCAAGCTATCAAAACCCCCATATTGCCGTCAGCCCCCGACCATCCATATTTTTTCACTTTAGATGGTCTTGAGATCCCCCCTCTCCTGCGGGTCGGCTTGCTGCTTTTCGATTTCCGGGGTCGCTGAAAGGGGTACGCCTCCCTGACAAACTGGACAGACGCCCTTCTTCCCTTTTTGGTGCCTGGAGCTCTCCCCGTCTGGATTTTTTCCAACATTTCCCGCCTCCCAGGGGCGGGAATTGTTGTTTTCCCCGATTGAATATTTTTAGCACCGCCGTACTGGATTTTGAAGCGGTTTCTCTTAAAAAAATGAGCAACGTCTCTAAAATTGGCGCCTTTTTTACCCCAAACCCCCGCTGAATATCCGCGAACAACATCACCTATTCCCCGCAAAATTTCACTTTACCACTGCTTTTTTGTACGCTATCCAGATATTAACTATTAAGTCTAGGCCCGTGTTCTACCTCCTCTTTCTGCAGGTTGTGCGGGCCCAAACTGTCGCTCTTTCCCCTCTCACTTCTGTGGGGACCTAGTAAAGCAGGAATTCCTTTGAGCAAAAACTTTTGCCAGCTCCAGCTTTTTTCAGTTTCGGGACCCTATGATTCTGATATTGTTTCTTTTCCCACTTTTTTCCAGGTCACTACTTTTCCTGCAATGGTATTTTTCCCAGCAGCTTTTGCATATTGCTTTTGACTCCTGTAATTTTTGTCTTTCCCCCACTCAGTCTTTTTCCGCTCAGTGATTTGGGTATATGCTTTCCACATCAACTGGAGATTTGATAAGGTGGGCCCAGATAGATATGTGCGAGGCTGCCTGTTTTTGTTTGGTGCCTCTAAACCGCTGTTTTTCCTGGGGGCCCGTAGTTCTGCCACCTTTCTCCATGGCTTACAGGGTTCTCCCCCTGGGGAATAGCTCTCAGCCCCTCCCCTGATATGGGGGCCGAAGCGTAGGGCGCCCCTCCGTGTGGCGCGCTGCTGTTCGGGGGCCATCTTGGGCCCCGGGTCCCCCAGTGTCCGGGAGAATAATGTCCCTCCGCTCCCCTCTGCCCCCAGGATGCTCCACCCCCCCACACCGAGCAAGCGAGTGCTCTGGCACAAAAAGTGCCGTTTAAATTTTGCCAGTCACGCGGGGGTGCGGGGGATTTTCGGGGGAACGGGGCCCAGCTCCCCCCCTTAGCCTCCGTTATACATGCCCGGAACCAAACCCTCCCCAACTCATGTTTTTATCACACTTTACACATAGGTTAACTTCAAAAAGCGTCACTTTGACCAACACAAATGCACAAGGACATTTTTTTAACACTAATTACACATAAAAGTCCCACAATCCCCCATTATGTTTCAAGGTCTCAGGTGTGAATGGGGAGCGGTTTGTTAAATTTTTGGGGTTTTTGCTTGACACACTCCACACTGGTCCTGAATTCATAGGCTCCTCAAAGGCAAGAACTGTCCGAGGATCTAAAAAAAAAAGGGGTTAAATGCTCCCTTTTAAAGATGGCTAGGCTTTAAGAAACTGCCAACACCCGAAACGAGCAGCACATGGGGGCCAAGACCATACAGAATTTAAAAAGACCTTACCTCAAATGGCATCTACATGGTCGACCAAAGAAATTGATGCCATGCTCACGTCATTTTTTAAGATTTTCTTTTTAAAATAATGTAAATTTCTACCAGCATTGATGCAGAGGTTAAAGCGGTGGGGAGATCAAGCCTGTCAGTGCTCAGACCATACGCCGCACACCGCATCAAACTGGTCTGCATGGCGGTCATCCCAGAAGGCAGCTTGTTCTGAAGATGATGCACAAGAAAGCCCACAGTTTACTGAAGACAAGCAGACTAAGGACATGGATTACTGGAACTTTGTTTTGTGGTCTGATGAGTCCAAAAGAAACTTATTTGGTTCAGATGGTGTCAAATATGTGTGGTGGCAACCAGGTGAGGAGTACAAAGACAAGTGTGTCTTGCCCATGGTCAAGCATAGTTGTGGGAGTGTCATGCTGCCGGCTGTGGGGAGCTAGAGTTCATTGAGAGAACTATGAATGCCAACATGTAGTGTGACATATTGAAGCAAAGCATGATCGCCCTCCTTTCGGTAACTGGGTCGCAGGGCAGTATTCCAACATGATAATGACCCCAAACATACTTCCAATACAACTACTGCCTTGCTAAAGACAATGAGGGTAAAAGTGCTGGACAGGTTAATCATATCTCCAGACCTAAACCTTTGTCCTAAAAATTTGGACATCTGTGGGGCATCGTCAAACGGAAGATGGAGTAGAGCAGAATCACTAACATCCATCTGACTGTAAACAGTGCCCATAGACCGCAATAGAAAATCCAAGCTCTATAATCTACACAGCGTCTATTCTCGGATTTCTAAACCGTCGGATTCCGCTGAAATATAAAACATGTTCTATCTTCCGGGGGATTCTAGTACACGCCAATGTACTCTGCCGGCCGAAACCCAAAAACCGAGTACGTTTTTTGGCGCAAACCCGTGGCAAAAAACGCGGTACACAGATGTTAAAATACCATCAGATTTCCAACAGTATTTTAACATTGCCGTTTAGACACAGCCTTAAACTACAAGCAGATTTTGCCATATTCTAACCCCAGCGCTGTAAAAAGACAGTGTCAAACACTGAACCAAACTGCTATAACACCAATGTGAATAAATACCAGTTCTATACAGACTTGCAGAATATCTTATCATGGGGTAGAAATGTTGCGGATTTTAGCATTATATTTGCAAATGTAAAATCCACAGCAGAGTAATATTTTTGTTGTGAATTTTTACCGCAAATTTCTCCCCTTTCTATGTTGCTAGGGAGACATTGGCAATGAATGCACAGCAAAATCCATGCACCATATTTGCAGAAAACTCCCCATAGGGTTGGCAGTGAAAGCATACACAAAAGTGAAGGGCAATAGACCATCATTAATGTTAATCTTGAACTTTATCTTGTATATACAAGATAAAGTTCTCCAAAAGTATTCATTGCTTGATGGAAAAAAATTTTCTTTTATTCTGGTTTGTCAGGATTCTAGTTACATTGTGCAATACTAACAGATGAGATAAAAGGACAGGGATAGATGGAAGAAATCTGTTTTGTTGTTTTGCTCTGTTTCTATAGTATTATGATTCAGCATGTACTATGCAAACTACTGGAGCAGCCATGTGTAAATGAGCAGATGTATAGACAGGGTAGGGCTTCATACCAGAAACCTGCAACTATGCAACATAAAAAATAATGAAGATGATCAGCTATATGCAAAATAAATAATGTGACATGTAAGAATACACACATTTCATATTTATCAGTAGGGAAAATATGCCCTTACAAAAATATCTCACAAACTGCCTGCTGTGTTTGATTTATGCTTCATAGTGTGGTTTTTTTGCAGTTTCTATGGTGTCTTTCTATTTTTTTAAATGTCTGATACGGGATTCCCGTTTAAAATCACGATTGGTATTTTGAAAACGTGCAGCAAAATTACTAATAATAAAAAAGTCAAAAGTGAGAAAACAATGCCACAAAAGAAGCAACATCTGTAGTGTCTTCTCTATTTCCCTGTGGACTTGCAGCTAATATCTGGTTGCAGCAGTTCAAACTGAAAAAAACGGCATGGATTGACACCAGCCTAAAATAGCATGGATCCATTTAGATTTTGACAAAAAAAAAATGCCCAGCATAATGGTAGCCTGCATTCGTGAAGGCATTAAATTGACAGCGCTTTATTTTAAGATATCTATGGGATGCCCCACCAAAGTAAAGATTATGGGTGCATTGGCTTATACTTAGTCGCTCCCTGATCTTCTAAATAGAACGATAAGATGGATCCTATCCTCATACATTGATCATTAATGTAATAAGACGGTGTCATAATAAACTATATGTGTGGTCCCAGCAAAACATAAACAGGCTTTTCTGTGTTTAGCTCAGCTATGTATGTAAGCCTTTTTAAACTTATATTCCTAAGGCATCTACTAGCTTTCATTCTACCAATCCTTTAGGAACTACCCTAGTGCATGATGCATCAGCAAGGCTATTTCTTCACCAATGACTCCTTGCAGAGCTTTCTTAAAAGGGGTTTTCACACAAAGTAAAATTGACATGGGAAGCTTGAGAATTAAATAATAAACATTTTTACATTCATCATTATTAAAAATTCTTTACCATTTTTCTTTTAGCTGCTACCTTAGTGATCCATAGTGTACAGCTCATCTCCAGAAGATACGACCAGTATCCAGTTCTAGCCGCACATGCTCAGACATCATCTCTCCTCTCAGGCACCTACTGTCAGTCTCTTCCCTGCTTATTAATCACAGACACACATTCACTGCTGAGCGAGTTTTCAACCCCAGTTGCTGTCATTCTACTCCTGTCCTCTATACTCCTTACTTCACAAAAGTATAAGCAGGCAAGTGTCATTGCAGTTCATTTCTATATGCACCAAAGTATACAACACTGTATAAAAGATTCTGCATTTAGGGGCGAACTCTGTCTAAGCCTTTTCTAACCTTTTTTCTTTTTATTTATTCATTTCTATTCGACTAATTACATCATCCAGGTGCTATAGTTGTAAAACACCATAGTAAGTCTTTGCTTCAAAATGTCAACCCACATCACGTTACACCTGCTACAATCTGTATACTATATATCTGCAAACTCTCCATTACCTAGATTTGGAGTAGTAGTGTTTTAGAAGGAAAAGTTACGGTGGCACAAAATCATTAAAAAATGTAATTTCCAACCTAATGCTCGTTTAGCCTCTTGTGGACCTCAAAATGTCTGGCCGGTGTGCATGTGAAATTGTGGAAAATAGTAGAAATCATGCAGCTAAGAAAGGGGGAGAGCCCGCTGTCCGTGAAATATGGCCCAGTCTTGAACTGATTAATTGCTCTTAGTGATGTCAGAGGAACCATCCACTGACAGGCCTCCACTGGGAATGTGTCACCTGGACATCCAACTCAGCAGGATGAAGGAAGACATGAAAAGTACTAAACCAGGTACAATATTATAAACCACACAATAATCTTTTTTTGTGAAAGAAAAACATGCACATTAGAACAAATGAAAATTTGTACAGTACCATAAAGATTTCCATTGACGTTGTCTGTATTCTCCATATCAGACATCACGGTCAGGATGGCCAACAAGAAAGCAGCTATACATTCAGTCCAAGCTAAGAAAAAATGAGCCAGAATGTTATCCGATAAAGTAGTTCGATATCTACATTTAGAGTGCAGTATAATCCATTGTACAACCACAATCAAAAGCTGGGAATTAAAAAAGAGCAAGAATGTTATCTGACATAGAAGTTAGATATCTACATTTATAGTGCAGTACAATTGCATTCAAAAGCTGGGTTTACACAACTTAAAGTGATTCCACTCTAATACAGTAGTCACATTGGTAGTGGACATCCCAATGATCCCACCGGGTAAATCACAGACACATCCACATGTATCAAATAAATACGATCCAAGGGGCTTTCCCATTTCAGACAAAGCAATAGCATGTGCTATGCATTTCTGATAGGTGCAGGTGCCACCTTCTGAGACCTGTGTCTATTTTGAGAAAGGGTCCCGAAACTTCCCCGTGCATATTTAAGTGCAAGTTCAGCTGAGCACACCTCTGGCACCCACACCATTCAGAGATTTATGGTTTATCCTATTTTTTTTTCATATCACCATGCCAATTTGATCATATTCATAATTATGGTATATAGTATAAGTTATAGAGCTCAGGTCAGTTTAACCATCTATATTAGTGCAATATTTGAAGTGACACATTTTTAAATTATACAATGATGAATATGAGAAACTGATAGAGCACACCATCCAAACGTCCTCTAGTCTGCTCTCAGCTCTTGACCAGACGACAGAAGAAGTATCCAGGCTTTCCTTCTCTGTCGCCCCACTACCTGCTCCAGTGACCCCATTCCCTCCAACCTTGTCCAGTCTATTTCTCCAGCTGTTCCCTCTCACCTCTCTCACCACTGGGATCTTTCCATCTTCATTTAAACATGCTGTTATAACCCCTTTACTAAAAAAGCCTACTCTGCACTCCTTCTGTGCTGCTAATTACCGACCAGTCTCTAACCTGCCTTTCATCTCTAAACTCTTGGAAGGCCTGGTCTACTCTTGCCTAATCCGCTATCTCTCTACTAACTCTCTTCTTGACCCTCTACATTCAGATTTCCGCACTTTACACTCCACAGAAACTGCTCTAGCTAAAGTCTCTAATGAACTCCTCATCGCTAAATCTCAGGGCAACTACTTGTTGTTGCTTCTTCTGAATCTCTCTGCAGCATTTGACATTGTTGGTCACCAACTTCTCCTCAGCATGCTCCGTGCCATTGGCCTACAGGACACTGCTCTCCATTGGTTCTCATCCTACCTCTCTGACCGTTCTTTCAGTGTCTCATTTGCAGGTTCAACTTCCTCTCCTCCACCTCTTGCTGTTGGGGTTCGTCATGGATCAGTTCTTGGTCCTCTCCTCTTTTCACTCTACACAGCCCCCATTGGACAAACCATTTGGCTTTCAGTACTATCTCTATGCTGATAATACTCAATTATACACCTCTTTCCGTGACATCACTCCAACTCTCCTACAAAACACTAGTGACTGACTGTCCATGGTCTCTGACATATCTTAAACTAAACCTCGCTAACATTGAACTTCTGGTCTTTCCGCCATTTAATAACCAACCCCACCCTGCTATTTCTGTTTAAGTGTGTGGCAGTACCATAACTCCTAAGTAGTAGGTCCGCTGTTCTTCATTCCCTATATCTAATCCCTTGCCAGCTCCTGTCACCTGCACCTCAAGAACATCTCCAGAATCTGTCCTTTTCTCACTGTGGAAACAACTCAAACTCTCATTACTGCTCTCTCATATCTTGACTACTGTAACTCCTTGCTTATCGGTCTCCCTCTCTATAAACTCTCCACTCTCCAATCCGTCCTGAATGCAGCAGCCAGACTTCTCTATCTTTCCAGGCGCTATACTGATGCCTATACCTTGTGTCGGTCACTGCACTTGTTGCCCATTCAGTACAGAATACAACATAAACTAATCAGCTCTGTAAAGTAATCAACACAATAGAGAATAATATTTCATTACAAAGGGATATGGGCAGAGAAATGGCAGAGGCCTGGGCAGAGAAATGGCAGATGAGGTTTAACACAGATAAATGCAAGGTTATGCACATGGGGAGGAAAAATCCATTATATGATTACATGTTAAATGGAAAAAATGCTGGGTAAAAGTAAACATGGAGAAGGACTTGGGAATCCTGGTGGACAGTAAACTAATTGTAGCAGCCAGTGTCAGACAGCAGCTGCCAAGGCAAATAGGATCATGGGGTGCATTAAAAGGGGCATAGATGCACATGATAGGAACATCATTCTCCCATTATACAAGTCACTGGTTAGACCACACATGGAATATTGTGTACAGTTTTGGGCACCAGTGCACAGGAAAGACATTGTAGAGCTTGAACAGGTTCAAAAAGGGGAACAAAAATAATAAAAGGACTGGGTGGACTTTCCAATATCCAAAAGATTAGCAAAGTTAGGGTTATTTAAGTTTAAGAAAAGACGGGTTTGGGGGGACATAATAAATATGTTTAAATAAATTAAAGTCAATATAGAGATCTCTTTCCAAGATTTATTTATACCCAGACTGTATCCAGAACAACGGGCGTCCTCTAAGTCTTGAAGAAGGTTTCTACATAAACATAGAAAGGGATTCTTTACTGTAAGAGCAGTGAACTATGGAATTCTCTCCAGAGGAAATTGTCCTGGAAATTCACTGACAGAATTCAAAAAGATTTGGATGCATTTTCTGAGCGTGATAATAAAAAGTTAAATGAAATAGGATTCTTGAGAAAGGTCATTGATCCAGGGATTTATTCTGATTTCAGATTGGAGTCGGGAAGGAATTTTTTCCCTAAAATGAGGACAACTGCCTTCTACCTCATGGGGTTTCTTCCTTCCTCTGGGTCGACACTTTAGCACAATAAACTGAACTGGATGGACGTCTGTCTTTTTTCAGTATTACAAACTATGTAACTACTATGTAACTATGCACCAGTTCTCTGGAACATGCTACTGCGGGCAATCAGGCACCCTCAAAACCTTCATATTTTTAAGAGTGCCCTGAAAATACATCTTCTCAGTCTGGCCTACCATGATCCCTAATTGCTAACCCCTCCACTTTCTATCACACCCATTTCTGTCACTCTCTACACTTCGGCACTTATCTGTATATAGATGTACGTCTGGGTGGGAGGTTCTTTTCCCTTTTTTTTGTAAAACCCCCCAATTATGAAAAAAGCGGACCATTGAAAACCTAGACTTCTCACCCTTCTCTCACCAAAAATCCTAAAAAGATCGAGCAGGGCCCTCCAACCTTGTGTCTCATCTGTAAGTAGATTTTTACTGTGTATTGTTTTGGTTTTGTCAAGTGCTGCGGAATATGTTGGCGCTATATAAATATTATTATTATGGTTTTTATGGCATGTTCATACTAGCAACATATTTTTAAACAGACTTAAAACAAAAGTTTGTCCTCTGTTTTAATTTACTTCATTAAAATTCTTTAAAAGTTAAATACTAAAGGTACTATTTCCTGGCTTTTGGGGAATGGGACGTCACTGCTTAAGACATTGATTGGCTGCAGCAATCATATGCCACTCACATCATTGTTCCGAAGTGAACAGCTCCGAACAATGATTTAAAGCAGAGGCACGTGACTCCAAAAAATCCAAGGCGAACGCACTTTCCAAAACTAAAAACGGGAAAAAAAACAAAAGAAAGGAGGAGGAAGGTAAGTTTTTTGGGCATCAGCAAATTAGTATTAAATGTTTAAAAAAAAACTGGACAACCAATTTAAAAAGGAACCTATCACCCTAAACATTTTGATCTGCCAACATTAAGTTACAGGGCAGAAGAAGCGGAGCAAAACAGATTTTGAGGGAAATGGGGCTTTTAAAATAAACAAAATTTATTATTTAACCCCTTTGCTGACCTAGACTATAATACTCATGCCCCGGGTAAGGGGCTTTGAAGCTCCGCTACACAGCCGCCGGGGTTTACAGCTAATTGCAGCTAACACCCGGGGGTTTACAGGGGGGGGGGGGGGGGGGGGGGGGCCCCGCCATCGCTTTTAAAAACCCCTTTAAAAACCCCGGGGCGGCTTCACTCCGATCGGGACACATAGCGAAATCGCCGAGTCCCGATCACTAACATGGCAGGGGAAAAGCCTTGGTGAAGGTTTCCCCTCGCGCCATGTTTTAAATTTCCCACTTCCCCCCCGGGCAGGAAGTGGGAAACCGCCATCTTGTACCCCCCTAAGCATTTCGATCGCGGCCCCTGGGGGAAATACCCTAGGGGGACTCAATGTTAAAGTAAAAAAAATAAGAATATTAAAATTTCAAATCACTCCCCTTTCGCCATTTAACAAAAAAAAAAAAAATAATAAAAAAGTTCATTTTTGGTATTGTCGGCGAAAAAAGTCGATCTATTAAAAAAATGCATCATTTTCGCTGAACACTGTAGAAAAAAAAATTCCAAACGAAAAACTCGGTTTTTTTTTTTTGGGCATTTCACGTCACTAAAAATTGGAATAAAAAATCAAAGCATTCCAAACGCTAGCAATAAAAAATTTCACTTTAGCCCCAAAAAAAAGCCCCCTCACTGCGCCCGTAGGTGTTAGACAAAAAAGGTTAGGTACACAAAAAAGGCGCCGTGGCAAATTTTTAAAAATAAAAAAGTTTGAATTTTTTACGGGACCAAAACATAACGGAAACTTACATGTTTGGTATTTTGGGGTGCTTATCAAACCGTAAATACAGATAACACAATTTTTTTACGAAAATGAACGCCAAAAAAAAAAACTCCCGAAAAATGGGGCAAGTAAATTTTTTTTTACATTTTTGCCCCCCCTTGAAATTTTTTGCCTTCCCCATATATTCTATGCAATAGTAAACACCATTTGAAAACATATTGTACTGAAAATAAAGCCCCCACACTCTATGTAGGGGGGAAAAAAAAAAAAAGTTATGGTTTTTGAAGGCAAGGAAATTTTTTTAGAACCATATTTTTAGACCAGCCTCTCTCCTAAAGTTAAGTACTTTTTTAATGTACCTTAAAAGGACACTACAATGAAATATATATTTTTTTCTTTTTACATATTGACAAGCAAAAATTCTCTATTAATTTTTTTTTAATTGGGGGT